>CM029608.1:52665472-52844653 GCA_017311375.1 Mytilus coruscus | reverse complement strand
AATAATTTATGTTAGAACAAGCTTAGCCAGTATTAGAAAAGTCTTGTTTTGGCCCCTATTCGACCTCTAGTTTCTTAACGATTAAAGCCACAACCCATAAAATCGACCCCAACCTTCTGTGTGTGGTATGGAACTTTGTGGTACAATTTCATAGAGATCCATTGACTAATACTTAAATAATTGTCCATTAACCAGAAAAACCTTGTTTTTTCCCCCCTTTTTTTGCCTCTTATTCCTGAACGGTTTGGGCCATAAACCCCAAAGTCAATCCCAACCTTTCCTTTGTGGTATGGAACCTTGTGGTACAATTTCATAGAGATCCATACACTAATACACAAGTTATTGTCCGGAAACTAGAAAAATGCCTTTTTTGGCCCCTTTTTGACCTCTAACATGTCTAATACCTACACAGATGGGACCATAACCCTCAAAATCAATCCAAACCTTCATTTTGTGCTATTGAACCTTGTGATTAAATTTCATAGAGATCTATCCACTTATAAATTCTAAAGTTATTGTCCGGAAACCAAATGTCTTTGGACGAAGACGACGACGATAGCAATATATACGAACTCAAATTTTTTTGCAGTCGTATAAAAATTACTTATTTAACATACAGAGAGATATTCGAGGGTAACTCACCAACAATCTCCAGGAATCACATACAAAATCACAACCAAGAGCTGTTTCTATCTGAATCAGGGTTCTCGGTCATTAAACTTTACTCCGTACTTGGGAGTACAAAATGTGTGCTCCAAACACTAAATCCACTATTTTTTAGCTCTGAGTACGAAAATCATACTCAAAATTTTTATGACCACAAGACCTGGCATTGTCATCTTTTTTCATGACTTCATTAATCATATATATACTTTAATACATTTACAATAAAATAATCAGATCAACCGAAGAAAAGTGGAAGTCATAATTGAATTTCGACCAATGAAATACTGAGATCAAGCAAGTTATCACACTTTGGTTATAAACAACAATTCGGGGAAAGTAAAAGCATGATAAATTGGCTCAGAGTTAGAAAATTTTAGATACTGTGGATTCATTATTATTCATAGGATACCAATTTTTCTTGGATATAGTGGGTATACATGTAGGTAAACCAGGAATTTAAATGAGTACAAATTTGCTATAGGTTTGTATGCAACAAGGATGCAAACTTTGGCAAAACCACAGATTAAACTATCAATGGAATTTAGTACATGTATCCAAGGAATTTAATGAATCCACAGTTACAAAATGTAAGTATAAAAATAAGTACCTGTCTTCATTTACTTTTCTACGTCCAAGAAGTGAATCAATGCCGACATGTTCAAATGGGATTTCTGGAATCAAATTTCCCCTTTTTATACTCTCATTCATCATGATTGGCATATCTAATCTATTATTCCATGACCCTAATGTGTCAAAGTTCACTCCTCTTTGTTGACCTCCTTTATTTTCTGGGTCAGAAAGAGGAGTTCCATAATGTCTCTTTGTTGTGTGTTGCAAGTTAAATTGTTCATGATGTTTTAAGAAGCTGTTGTCTCTTTCACCAGAGAACAGTTTTAAACTACAAATGGTTCTTGAGCACTGACAAATACTTGGGAAATATCTGCAGCATGTTAACAGCATTGTAGTTTTCAATATCTGCTCTTTGTTAGATATTCTCCTTCAAATATATTTGTTTATACTGCCACCTGTAGAATTATCTCCTTAGATAGGCTTAGGTGAACCTGGTTATGTTTTCAATCTTTGCCTCTCATCTTTGAGTGTTTGACCCTGAAAATACAATTTTAAAATAAAATAAATAAATTTGGTGTATTTACTGTCTTCTGATTGGTTAAAAGTATTACTTTTATTATCAATGTTGTCAATTTTATGGCGCATGCCCACTCTGACGTTGTATATTCGTGACGCCAACATGTGTGTACGTTGTTATTGTTAATATAAATAATATAAAAGTTCTTTGAGCCTTATTTTTGATAGAAATTTATTTATAATGAATGGCAATAATTTATTTTGATTTATTGAACCATAAAATTATTTTTGACTCTTCATTTTACATAATCCGCTGCGGATTATTCAATGTGAAGAGTCAAAATTAATTTTATGGTTCAATAAATTCAAAATAAATAATAGCCATTCATTAAATAACATCGATCCAATGTCCCTTATCAATGCACATATTTTTTTTTTTATCTTGAGAGCACTTACAATGTACAATGGAATTTTCCATATAATTTATATTTCCAAGGGCCATATATAACTCCTTTTAAAATAGATTATCTTCACTGATTTTTTAACTTGTCTGAGACATTCCTAATATAAAACTTTCTAAAAAACTGGCAAGAATTGTACAACTGAGAGTGCTTAAAAGACTGGAAACCCGATATTTGTATGTCCCCCTCACTGCTTTGAGAGGGGACATTAAATAATACATTTTAATGCAATATTACTCCAAAGGGTTACATTATTAAATTTGTTCCCAGGCATGCATGATAACAGAAAGTAAATTACACATTTTTCATACATCTCATTGCTCTAAAGTTGAGTGGCCTCAAGTTTATTAACTTGTGATTTTTTTAACAGTACATGTATAAGTAACAGTTCATTGCATGATAAATTGCAGCAACATTCTTTTAATTACTAATATATTAACTACAGGTAATCACCATGCTCATGTTAGGGCAGAATAATTACAGGTTAATTATGACTACATGATAAAATATACATTAATACTAAACATGATTTCAATAATTGTTGATTAAAACATGCAACATACTGTACATGACATTTATTAGAGAAAAGAACTGCATAAATTATATATACTGGTGAATAAAACATAAAACCAGCAATATGGATTCCACTTGAAACACAAACATTTCATATACTAACAAAATAATAATTAAGGGACAGCTCTTAAGTTAATTATTCATTTGTGCATCTCTTACTTTGGACAGTTATTTTAAAAGTTTAAGAATTATATAAATGAGGTCTTTATTATGTCTGCAAATATCAGGGTGTTGGAGCGAGGGATGGGGACAAGGAGTTCCAAATTTTGGCTTTTAATGCTTCCTAAAGTACATGTAACAGCAAAAATCAAAATAGCCTTTCAACTTTCGAGTTCGATGCATTTCGTCAAAAACTTTGGTTTTAGTGAACATCATTCGTATGCTTAGGGGCATCGTCACTCCGCTCCCATGTTGAGCGAGTGGTTGGAAATCTATGATGCTATATTACACGAATTATTTGGCAAATTGAATTCTCATAATTGACAATCACCACTGCTGTCATTCATGTCATTAGGGAATTGTGATTAAGTACCTACAGAAAAATATTATTTCTAGTTTATCCTGCACAATGACGATCAGTAAGATGCTTGATGAATGTAATAGTGCAGGGATACAGGCGATCCCTCTATCTGATAAATGACGCCATAAAGGCACGCATAATTGACGAGTTTTTTCCAGTGAAGGACAAACTTGAAAGTGGTCTATTGACTTGAACTTAAATACACCTGATCCTTTTAGGATTCTCTAGGGGGATTATCCTTGATACAATCATGAAAAAATAGGAAAGTTCCAAGATAGTTGTTTTACCGTGGAGATTGAAAAAGTCATGTTAACTGTCATTTTCTTATGCACAATTGCCTAGTTTTTACCACAGACATGACAGAAGAATTTAGCAAATATAATGATTTAAATTGATTTCCACTTAAAAAAGTTGACCACACTGTTCTAGTTTGACCCCATCTCCCTGATATAAAACAACCCTAAGGTGACATCACCCATACATTTTGTACATGTACATTGTATGTGGATGTTTTCATACAGACGATGATGTATTGATCTCAACCTTACAGAGATTTTTGACCTCATTAATGATATTGGATACAGGAAAACTGACTATCTCAAAACTAAAAGTATTCTAATAGAAAAGAAAGGATATGGGTACCCATCCATGACACAAAATCAGTACAGCATGAACAACGTTTTTTTTATGTGTCTTCCTCTCAAATACATGTATATTCTGTTCATTTAGTATGGTCATATAGACTCTTGCCAAAGAAATTACAGACCAGCAGCATATTACATGTAGCACCAACAACAAATTTACAGAACTGATATGGCTGCACAAAGCAGAAAATCACTCAAGAATAAGAACCACAAAAGGGAAAACCTTTCCGACATGCCAAAAATCTGAAAATCAAAGAGCATGATTGCTCTGAGGGATACAATTGCTATTGTTTTCATTGATACATGTATTAGTATTATTTTCAAAATAATTCAACTGCTCATGTAAAATGTAATTTACGTAATCTGAATAGTTATTCAACTTTAAAATAGCCAATCATCGATACAAGTGTATGAATAATGTAATTATTGTGTTTTATTTTGTACTATCATTTCCAAGTTTACTTTCCACAGCAGTCACTGAGAGTGAGAGAAGGTATTTCACTTCGCACCTTATCGCCTATTTTCCTCACGTGAATTCTAGGAGGAATCCCATTTCTAACTCTTTAAATATTTAATTTCCTTTGGGTCAGTGGGCATGACTCCTTTCCGTACACATTCCTCTATTTAAATTGCGATCGCTTAATATAATACGCCTATCGACAGAGCGTGTTAATCTTTCTCGACGAACGTCGTATTTTGATTCAGAATTGACGGAAGTATAAGGAGACAACTCAAGCGATAATATGGAAGACTCCATTTCGCTGAAGGGTGTTCTACTTACACCTTTACGTTGTGGACTACATTTATTTTAATTTAAATGATGCATATGGTTTAAAATTATGCAACAACAATAACCCTCAATAGCAGACAGACATAGAAAGGATCTCATGAGTTTCAAATTAATCAATGAAGTTGGGAATCCAGAGCAATCATTCAATCTGATTCCCTTGAAGTCAAGAAAACCAGTGTTCTCCCAGGGTTTTTGGATAGCACCAGGGTAACGCGTGTGGACAGCTTGGTGAAATGATTCATACAATCAGTAGTGTCGCGTCGCGTTGCTTAGCTATATTTCTAGTTACTGCAGTATGTCTCTTGTTTTGTTTTAACACTGTGGTACTGTGTTATGTAGACATTGAGTCAGAAAATTATTGGTAAAAAAAGAAGTAAATCAATAAACAGTTTGTATACTTTAATATTTTTTTTAAATAAATAAAACATGATTCATTACAAAATATTCATCTAAATTTAAAGTAATCAAATCTTTTATAAAATCCATGATCAATAAACATGATAAAAATAAAATATCATTCAAAGGAGACCAAAATGTTCAATTTAAAAAACTTTATAGTTTCTACATGTTCTAGAAAGAAAGTTGTTGCATGTGAAAGAATTCTTGTCATAAGGAGATATAAAATAACAAGAAAAATATTGATTTATTGTTTGAACCAGTTTCTATCTTAAATTTAAAAAAAAAGAAATTTTTCATAAATTTAAAAACATTTTGCCATAGATTTCATGTAAATATTAACCTTTCTTGTCTTTGGTGATAATCAAACATTGATACAGACTTAATACTGCACTGAAATCTAAATCTTTATTTGTCATGATCCATTTAAAAAGAATTCCTGAATCTATAAATTTATCTTAGGTCTATAAGTAACCATATTCAATGTCAACAACAAAGTCTCCCTATTTTTCCCGCCTAAATGACAGGAAGTAGATATAAATAGATTTAACATGTGCTTATGGATAAAATTTGCAAGATTACTTCTGTTATTCATTAATTGTGGATATACATGTAGATATCCAGTTTGAAGGTACAGTCATACATTTTATTTATTAAATAGAGTACATTGCAATTAATTGCAAATAAACTTTAATATTCTACGTGAACTAACTGGGTCATGTGATATGTACATATGTCCGTCCCTTCACAGATACTATAGTTTGAAACCCAATATCATGCACTAACTAAGTCATAATTAAAGAAAATTTTGGCCATGGTTTAATCAGACATATTATACTATACTAATGAGCCAACTTTATTTTGTACAAAAATGTACAGGCATGTGTGCAACTATTGGGTTCACACTGTTTGTGTACAAAGTATTTGCAGACTTGTCACAGGTCAGACCTTGGGTTGTGAGTGAAGCCATAAAATAGTTATCAGTGATCATAAAGTTATGAACTCCTAATTAAAACACAAAAGAATAATGTAACAAGTGTTAATTACATCGATTAAATTCAATCAACAAGGTTAACCTCATAAGGTAAATCGATCACGTGGTGTCAACAATCTGGGTAAACTGGTTTGAACTGGTCAAATTTCACCTGGAATTTTATACCGCACGGAAAAGATTTAACAAATCGCTTAAAACTTTACCGATTTACGATTTTTTTTACTTAAAATTTTAGCACCACGGTAAAAAATTATACATCGCGGTAAGATCGATACCACCACGGCCAAAAATTATACATCGCGGGCCCGCGGTCCTTTAAGGGCCTGGGGAGAACACTGAAAACTATACGCATGCGATAATTACCTAAACAAACCCTAGACTTGTGATTTGTAGCAAAGACGTATATTCAATTTTAATTAAACGACCTAGATGGTTCTCCATTTCTTTATGGAAGTACAATATCAAATATCAGTTTCATAACGGTGACATATAAGAAAAACTCCACTTCAGTTCTTATATTACAGAAATAGATTTATCGGAATTCAGAGAACTCTCGCATTTTATCAAAACTGGGAATTCCTCTGACCTGTTTCTTAATTTATAAAACACTAAATATAAATACTCCTTAATTCTGATTTTCCGTGTTGTTAAAAACACGCATATAAGTAGAGGGAAATATCGAAACATGAAGATTATGAGAAGAACATTATAGGACAGTTGTTTAAATTCAATCCTTTTGTTTGTTTTTACCTTTTAAAGCAAGACAATCTTAAGAATCTGAGATGTTCCTTAATGTTTAGAATAAAACGGTTGACGTGAGGGCATGGCCCTGAGTCAATGGTAAAAGTCTACAGATTGCTTGAAAGCAATCGTATCCCAAAAACCAGGTCTCACCTCTAGCTCAGGAAAGGGATGAAGTACACCAGTCACTGGTTACACTGCCAGATTGGTTTATATAGCTTGCATTTGTTTGCACCTGTCCTAAGTCAGGAATCTGATGTTCAGTAGTTGTCGATTGTTGATGTGGTTCATAAGTGTTTCTCGTTTTACATAGATTAGACCGTTGGTTTTCCCGCTTTGAATGGTTTTACACTAGTAATTTTGGGGCCCTTTATAGCTTACTGTTCGGTGTGAGCCTAGGCTCCGTGTTGAAGACCGTACTTTGACCTATAATGGTTTACATTTATAAATTTTGACTTGGATGGAAAGTTGTCTCATTGGCACTCATACCACATCTTCTTATATCTATGATATTGCTTTTGGAGATATAGTTCTTTTTTTTCGACCGTTCGCTTTGGAAGTCTGAAGATGCAGCGAGTATTTAACAAAAAAAAGTAGCTTGAAACTCAGCAGGCCTTTTCAATTGTTACCTTATAAACAAAATTGATCTGTCTTCTTACTGTATTACTCCAAATACATGACTAAACATTTACAAATGCGCAAAAGAATAAATTTTGATCCTGTTTACATTTATTTAAAACGTTTCGAAGACTTTGATTCGAAATAAAAAACAATTACAAAAACAATGACGGAACAGATAATAAGTTTCGAATGCCTATTTTCACGGTTTATGCAAAGACAAATAAAACCTTATCATCTCTGGTTTATGACATTAAAAAAATCGATAGAACTCTTAAAGTCATAAACAACCATCAACAGGGGCGTAGGAACCGAGGGTTGGTGTTTGTTTTTGGCAGGGGTGGTGCACATTTTGTTTTGTTTTGGACGGTGATGGTCCTTTGGCACCATCTTACGCCGTTACGGTGTAAATATATCACAACTCGTTCGCTATGCCCGCGTCTGTTGTGACATTTTGCATTTCAATGAACGCAATCTGTGTATTACTGGTAAATTATCCAGTCGGGGATTTCGTTACCCATGTACAAGAATTGTGGACACTTTTGAGGGACTCGAGATAACTCAGATCAACTCAAATTAAGAAATAAATCTTTTGAACTGGTTTCTAATCTCCTTGACTCATCTGGTGTCCAGTTCGCAAGATAAGACAACTCTCGATATACTTAAAAGTTCCTAATGTAAATAGTGTATATGATTTTGTTGTGTGATGATTGTTAATTTATTTTCGTTTATTTTTGGTGGTGGAACTGTTCGACATACGAAAGTATGGTTACCCTATAATGGGTGTAAAGATCCAGAGAAGAAGAAGATATGTGTCGCAATGGTCTGTATATGATCATATATGTGTTAATTGATTATTCAGTGGGAATCATTTAACATGTTAACTATCAGCAAGGATTTGTATAGTTTTAAATCCTTGCTATCAGCAAGACACTTGATTTTAAAGAGAAAGAAAAATTATATTTTAATATGCAATTACGTGGGCTGTAGTAGAAAGAATTCACGACTAACTATGTCAAAAAGTTCATAGTTTAATTTTCATTTGGCATAATTACAAATCTTTCTTTCAAAAGAATCTTCTTTGTCCTTCTTGATTATGAAAAAGAAATCTGAAAAAGGTATTTACTATCTGTTTTATACGCCTCTGAAACCAACGATTGACTTTACAAAATTATGAGGTCATAAGTAAAGGTAATTTTTCACAGTCCTGAGTTGCAAGTAAATGGCACAAAGTCCCTCGCCTGACCGTCACACAATTGATAGGACAAAAATTCACAATTAAATAGTAAAACTGTTTACTATCGTTTGAATATATTAGAGAAACTTAAATTATTGAAGTACTTTCTTTTTATCACATAATTTCATTATACAACTTGGGGATATTGTTCGTTAGAATTGATAAATGAAGACTTATCAAATTTTATTCATGCAAAGGATATATTTCTTGGTACCATAAAGTCAGTCAAGTAAAACAAATTTTGCAGCCTATTTTCTAAATAATCACTGGATCATTATGAATTATTTTACCGTGAATTAATTTTGGTTACAAAGTTGTTTATACTTATAATTATAAATGTTCAAGAAAACACAAAATATTACTATGAAATAAGTTTTTCACATTGTAAATCAGAGACAAACTATCTTTAACCTGACTTTTTCCTGGTAACATCTTCGTGTCCGGGACTTTTATGTCCTACATTTGAAATTTATCATCTTAATTCAACAAATGGATATATTGGCTTATAAATAAAAGATGTGGTATGATGAAAACTTTCCGTCAATTGAAAGAACAAAATACGAGAATGTTGACAACTATATGACACTGTACGTCATTCAACAATGAGTAAAACCCAGTTATACATGTTATAAAAAGTTATGTTATAAAATACCCTGATATGAAAAAATGAGAAATCATTTAAAAGAGAAAACAATGGCCTGATTTATGTTCTAATATAGTTAAAAATAGACTAAAATCGCAACTAGTTAAAATAGCTGTGGGTTTTTCTAATCTTAAAAATCCATTTTCGATTTTGAGACGCTTTTCAGAAGATTTGGGTAAAAAGACTAAACCTGAGAATTTTAGAAGGTCGATTTGATAAGTTTTGACAATTTTAAGGCTACAATAATTTTAAAGAGGTACATTAAAAGGCAATCTCACGTTTTTTCTTCTTTTTTAATAGTGTGAAATACATACAGGTTGGTATCATTCCTATTTTTCGAAATATTTGCCTACTTCGTGTCAATTTTCGCTGTATCTGTATAACCTTTAGATAATGATGTTTATTTTAACATAAACCCATATTGAAAAGAAAAGATGGGAGTAATATGCAAAAACAAGACACAGTACAATTTCATATGAAACTCATAAATTTCGAAAACATATGCGGTGTGAATCTATTTTATATAAAATTTTCAATAAACTATAGAGCTTCATCTTCACATGTGTATCCGGGATCGTTTTCCGTCTTTCTCAAGCAAGTTTAAAAGCAATTCATATTGATGAAGATAACAAATGTTTTCATATATATTAACTTGCAAAATCGCTAATAAGTTCATAAAAAGCATTATAGGTCTGCTATATACAACTTTTTATACAGTCATTGTATGAGGGTTCTTTGAATTCTAGACATAAACAAAACATGTCTATCCAAAAAATTTGGCAATCACATAGCCCGGTAAGCAGAAAGGCAAAATAGATTTTCAAAAATATTTAATATGCACTCATGTGGGACGATCATTTTTATATAGACACCAATAGGAGGCGAATTGGAATTTAAACGATTAACTGTGAAAAAAAAAGGCATAGGATAGCAAATTTTCGGTACCAAAAATAAGATGTGTGGCATAAACTTAAACAAACCAGAATAAGTTCTTTTCTAGAACTTGTCTGTTTTGTATTTTCTTTTATACACGTTCTGTTAATCTATACTGAGAAAAGGGAGAAGGTTTGGTACCATTAAAACGTTAAATCCCGCTGCAAATGTTTGCACCTGTCCTAAGTCAGGAACCTGATGTACAGTAGTTGTCGTCTGATTATGTAGTTCATACGTGTTTCTCGTTTCTCGTTTTTATATAGATCAGACCGTTGGTTTCCCCATTTGAATGGTTTTACACTAGTAATTTTTGGGGCCCTTTATAGCTTGCTGTTCGGTGTGAGCCAATGCTTCGTGTTGAAGGCCGTACCTTAACCTATAATGGTTTACTTTTATAAATTGTTACTTGGATGGAGAGTTGTCTCATTGGCACTCATGATACCACATCTTCCTATATCTATATATGAGATTCAAAAGGGGGAGGGTTGAGACCTACAAAAGTAAGTTTAACTCGAACACATTTCCATATATATGTACTAGTACCTGTCCGAATTAGGGGACCTCGTAAGTAGTTGTCGTATGTCATATCTTATTTGTTTTCGTTATTTGGAGAATGTTTGTGTTTATAACAGACCTTAAGAAAAATAAGAAGATGTGGTATTATTGTCAATATTAGAAAACAATCCACCAGAGACTGAAAAACGAGGATGTAAGCAAACACCACATAGTTTTTTTTAAAATTCACATTGAACGTATAGACTCTGGGCGATTTAGATCTTGACATTTTTATAAAGGCATGTCTATTGTTGAGTATTTAAGTTGCCCTGTAAGAGCCTGTCTTTTGGAGAAGGCTATATTTTGCTCTGTAGATGTCTAAGTTATTTATGTGCATGGTTGGGTTGCTATCTCATTTACCAGAAGTTCATGACTTCTGCATTTACTTATACCCTACATCTACCTTCATTCATAGAAAAGTATGGTCTGATAGAAATGATTACACTGATATTGAAAGGCAAAGTAATATTATGTTTGAAATATCAGAAAACCTGTTGCACATATCAAATGATATGTCAAAGAGAGTGCCCAACTGTTTTTGAATTTATTATTATAATTTAACTGTTTAGTAAGTATTTTTTTTTATATCATCGGACATTTGAATGTTCTAGATGCACAATTAACATATTGAACAGAAAATAAAAGGATATGGAGTAAATGTACATGGGACAAAATCGCACACAATTCATAGAAAACATAGAAAATTATCAATGAACTGGGCTTTTATTCCTGTTCTTCATCTTGACAGTTGACGTAGGGTCTTCAACAATGAACAAATCATTCCAATATTTCAACATTCAAAATTTAGTTAAATCTCTTATGCACACTAGATATGCTAGACGGGGCTATATATGTTCATGTATAAACATCCCTGAGTAAAGAAGTTGACGGAGTTATACGTAAAGTGTATATTAAACTTTTAGTACTGTCAAATGATATTCAAAATCAGCATGAATGTCGGTCTACATCTTTCGTTAACTGAATAGCTGGTAGATGATAAAACAGCGGGTAGTTGTTGTCTTAATTCACGTGTACACATTAATATGGTTAAGATAAGAACACAATAATCGATACTTGTACATAGCTTTTCCTTCCAATAAATAAAATATGTATTATACATAATAAGTGTTTACGAGAAAGAAAAACAGTTAAATGTAACTTTTCCCGAACCCTACAAAACTTTAATAGCAATTTTAATTAATTCATCACCCAACTTTTAGTACGGAATTTCAAATTCACATTGTTTCCTTTGTCATTAGGTGTGTACTGCTAATAGAGATTTACAATAACTACCTGACTCCGAGTCAGAGTACGAGTACGACTACAAATCATACAGGTAAACTATAGGGTGATCTCAAAATAATTTGTACACTAATTAATTTTACCGTGTTAAATCTTTGCGTTGCAATGTGATAGGACAAAACCATTCATCAAATTGATTTTTTTTACTGAAGGGTTGAAGAAAACGCTTTTTCATTCTCTCTTTATAACAGATTTTCTAATACTTTCACAACAGTCTTTCGCTCGTGTTATCTGATCACTTCTGTATGTTCTCTATTCTACTGATGAATTATCTAAAGGGAACTGAATAATACTATTGTTCATTTTGTTTGTATTTCTTTTTTTATTAAGCAACATTTTTCCCATTGTATATAGTCTTGGAGGATAGGATAAATATTTTCAATTGAATGATTGCAAATTGTTTCAACTCGTTTTTGATCAGAAAACTTTTTTTTTTTTTTTTTTTTTATAGCTGCGAGTGAATTGTAATGCATACTTTTGTTCGCATTTATTTTGATGAGAAAAAAATCATTAGTTACATGACTGATATGAATATTCAAACAGCATTGACCTTCTTAGTCATTCCAATCATTCTCCCTGTCAAGTTAGCTTGCAATTGTTTGTCTGATTTAAGAAGTGTACAAAACAAGTCTGATAAAGAGCCAAACGACGCTTATTTTTTCCAAATAGACAAATCTACAAGATCTTTAACTTTTCAGCCTTTCAGCAATTGAAAGAGTGTTCCATATTAGCTTTTCATCTAACAATTTTAAAAAGAAAACATAAAATTGAGAACAATCGATACAAACGGTGACTGACGCAAAATAATGACTAACTTCATCCGGTAAGTAGATCAAAATGAAATAGAAAAGAAGAAAGAATCAAAACGACGGGGCTGAGTAGTGTGTGGGATGAACATTGGTGGGATATGGAGGTGGGTGTGGCTTCAGGGGGGAAATACTTTATTTGATAATATATAGCCATATATTTTTTTTAATTTTATTTCTGGAACTGTGCATTAAAAGGGAATACGTTTTAGTTTTCTCGTTTGGATTGTTTTACATATGCTATTTCGGGATCCTTTATGGCTAACTATGCGGTATGGTTTTTGCTCATTGTTGAAGTCCATACGCAAACCTATACATTTTGTAGTTTTAAACTAAGTCATTTGGTATCTGGTGGGAAGTTGTCTTATTGGAAATCATATCACTTCTTATTTTTAAATTATTCTTTGTTTTACGATTGTTTGACTTTTCGTATTTTGTTCTTCCTAAAAACAAGTTCATGAGAACTCTTTGTAGGCATCCTTGTCACAAACTAAAAGCCATTGTTGAAGTTTGTGGGAGTTTGGTAAATCGCCGAAAACAACTTTTCAATTAGTATAAAATTATAAAAGCACAATGTTTACAATTTTTATTGTTTTGAGATAGCCCCGTCATTTAAACTGTCTTACTATGACTAGTAGTCGGACTCGGGTCGGAGTCAGACAGTTATTGTAAATCTCTATTAAGCTCTTTGTAATTCATTAGCAATTTTCTAATCATACAAAATGTGTTTAAGTTCTATCTATATATTTAAATTATCCGGATAATGTTTAAAATTTCAACAATTTTTAATCAGGACTAAAATTCAATTTATACATTTTCGTTATCATGGATTTATTTTAAACAATAATTGAAAAATGATTAATATTATTATTTTTTTAATATATAAGTTTCGACGCTGTCTTAATATATCAAACATGTTCCGTCTTTCCCAATATGGTACGTATAGATATCGATTCCAGGCCACCGTTTCACAAAGCCTTCGTAAGTCTACGTGTCATCGTACGTCCATCGTAAATAAATCGTAGGTTTTACAGCCGTTTCACAAAGCCGTCGTAAGTTAAGATGATCGTAAATAATACGTAAATCCTGGCGTAACTTACTACTGCTATACCCAGTCGTATCTCCATCGTAGTTTTTCGGCGAATATGAATTAAACCATTCATATCTAGTAAGATGGCAGCAGTGTTCTTTATTTTCTATCAAGAAGCCGCAAATGTTAGAAGACGAAGAAGAATCTTCAATATTAGAACTACATTTTCTTCTATTGGTCAGTTTGTTTGTGCAAGCAGTACGTAATGCAAATCTTAGGTATTAATCACTTTTAACTCATCTTATTTACTACCGGCTTCCGTCTCAACAATTTAATAAATAGGCTTTCTATCACGGCCGCGTTCTGATATCTATTTATAATTATATCACTACAGGCACAGTGGTAATCGACAAAACGTTTAAAGAAGGATGTTTTATTCCCATTAAAAGAGCCCACAATGAACATATAAATACAATATATATAATTATTTTTTACTAATTATACACCAACGCAATATACAAAGTTATAATAGTATATACACATTAAAACGATACAGTTTTCACTAGATAATAATTTTTGTTTCTACTTTTTTGGAAGTAAAATAACTCCGTCTTTGGCACTCTTCTACAGTCGAGAAAATAAATAAAACTACACATTGAATATGCCCCGTGGCCCGTCTGCATGCATGAAGATAGGTTTGCTTCTGTTCCAGATCATATGAGTATTTGGTCCGTACGCGTATCTCGATCGTAATTTTTCCGCGAATATGAATAGAACCATATGTAAGATGGTGCAGTGTTCTTTATTCTTGATCAAGATACCGCAAATGTTAGAAGGTTGGGACATAAAATATTTTATAATATTTTGTGTACAATGTAAATCTGAAATCAGTGTTTCACAAACAAACCAATTATTATTTTTTGTAATTTCTGCCAAAAAGAAATGTAATTTAGAATATCCAAATAAATAAAATCTGATTTGGTTAGTTTCGTGCTCAATGGAAGTTATTACGACTTTTAGATATATAGTTCCCATTCTGTATTTATTTTGTAGATGTATCATTCTTCACTCTATGGTTCCACCAGTTTAATTTTGAATCTATTCTGAATCATAAAAATGAGTTTGAATAGATCTCCAAACGGTCCATGATTCTGAACTAAGGAGTACCCAAATTACATCCATGCTTAAATTCGCAGCCTTAAAAATCGAATTACGGATAATTTGTTTTATTTCTTCAAATATTTAGAACAATTTGACATTAATATATGCTTACTATTCATTAATTAAGAAATAGATGCTTGTACCATATTTTTTGCTCATTTTAAAAGATGACCTTTTGGTGGACGTCTCATGGCGACGTTTCTGTACATTTTACCTTTTGTAGTTATACTTCATCTGTTGATGTATACTGTGAACGTTTTGTGTCTATTTAAATATATTAACTTATGTTGAAAGACGTGCATAATGTCAAATAATAAAAATACAAATTGTTTCGTCTCTAAGAAAAATGTAAAATTTCCTCTGCATGCTACTTTTACTAATTAGATGTAATTTGGGTACTCGGTGCAATTTGGGTACCGTGACGTTATGTCTTTCAAATGACTTATTTGGGATCGGATTTAATGAGGATAATATTTAAGTTTGTATCAAAACAGCGTGGAGGAAGCTGCAGATCAATCAGATTTTGTTTATATGCGACATGGCTTCAAAAATTAATACAGTAGAAATAAATTGAGGGGTGGAAAGGGGAGGGGAGTTAAAGATTGAAAAGTGAAACATTTTTTTGTTTGTTTACTTAATATTTTTACTTTAGGTACATATCCACATGGGAAGATCGACTATTAATATGTATTACATATGGAAAGTCGACCTTCTCATGGATAGAAACAAGTGCCTGTGTACATCTCTCATCTGTTCTATCTTCCTCTAAGCATATAAATAAGAGAAAGAAAGACGATTAATCTATACCCATAACCATTTTAGTTATGATTTTTCATACTCCGATTTTAAAGGACACCAAAAGGAACTAAAACTGTAAGGAGATGTAGGGTATACGCCAATAAGACAGCAACCAAATGACAAGAACAAAAAAAGTACATCTAGAAGGCAACATATAGTATAGTTTTCAACAATACATAGGTGTCTACACAATATGTCAATTTCTAATTCGTCACTAATTTATATACTAGTAAATATTTTTAATACATTTAACCAAAACGATAAAAAAATCTACCATTCAATCGCAATTCTCCAAATAATGTAACATTTTTTTTACAATTTAGGAAGAAGCCTAAATATGGAAAAAAAATTATAATTAAATACTTACCAAATTTTAACTACATAAAAGCGTATTTCACCCTTTCTTTATCCTACAAGAAACTTTTCTACTATAGGAGCCGTAAATTGCGCATATTTCTAAAATGGCGTCATAGCGTCATGTGTTATGACGGAGAGAAGAATTTTCAAACAAGAAATAAGAAGTTGCATGCGTTTTCGTTGATACACCATTGCCATAGACAGACGACAAAAAACAAACAGCAAAATACAAAATATAAAAACATTGTCTATAGTTTTTATATTCTTAGTAGGCAATCCTTTTTGTTTGTTGGTTGTAGCATATTAATCTCATGTACCGACTTTTAAAAGAGACCACCAAAAGTCTCCTTGTAGATACTTTTATAGTATTATGCATCATATCCCGCTAATAGGCGCTTGAATATCAGATATTTATTTGAAATAACCCAAGATATAAGAGGTTGTGGATGTGGTTTACAGAATAGAGAATAATGACCCTCCCACAAAAAAAGAGAGAATATAAAGAAAATGGTCAAAAAACAGAGAATACAGAATAAAAGAGTTTTAAAATGTAAAAAAAAATGGATATGGAAAAAAGAGTGATTACAGAATTAAATGATAAACAAAATAACTAAACTCTGCATTTTCTGCTTACCAAATTCATTATTGATATAAGTATATCAATTGGAATGAAATGTTGAACTGGTCCTTATCAGAACTGGTTCATAAATGTTAGCTATGCAAATTATGTTCATTCGTAAGCATCGGTATTTTCCTCCAAAATCACGATCTTGCACGAGTTGACAAATCTTGACTTACCATTTCGTCCACTATTTCAGACAGAGTTAACCTTACATTCTTCTCCTACATTGTGTCCGAAGTTATTAGAGTTCAGACCAAAATAACCTTTGACAACAAAAAGCTCTGCAATAGCAGAAAAACCATAAAACAACTAGTTATAAATTTCATACAATCAAAGAGCTATTCTCGACTTATCACTTACGCTTAGAGCCGAATATTTAAAACCAAGGATGCAAAAAGAACAGAAACAGTTGAAGAGCTATCTGACCAACACGGACCTAATTAATAGCCAAATCAGTCGAAGGTAAACCTGCCTGATGGAGTTGAAACCTTAGTTTCTTTATAAAGTCATTATTTGTGGACAAAATGAAGGAATTTCAGAATCAAAAGTCGCTTTCGCCGGAATGATTCTTGCGTCTTCAGTTTCATATGTGTAAGATCCATAATTCATTCCAATCTAAAACAACAATTTATTGCTTAGGTCTGGAAAACGAATGCTCGAGGACGGATGACATTCTTTTTGATTTTTTGGGGGGTAAAACAAGTTTTTTCACTACGAATAAATTTTAAATATACTTTTAAATTAATATTCTCCAAAACAATTGATTGATAGGATTTGTTTTCTATATTTTGTTGGAAAGTTGGGCTATCAATGATAAAATTTTGTTCTGGTGATCAAATTTTATTCTATCAGATTCCAGGTTACTCTTAATGTCGGATAACTAATGGTGCTGTATATGTTATAAAACTTAATGCTCAGCTTCGAATTCTCAGTACTATTACCTCATATCACAAACTAGATATTAAGATCAAATATAACTAATTTCATTTGATCTACTGCTTGTTATCCCATATATCCAAATTATTACAAATAAATTAAAATATTTATATTTTTCCGTGTTTGGTTTCAATCAGATATTAATCAAAATTGATAATTGAATAAATGGGGTCATTTGTGTATAGTGCAATGACAGATTCAAAAGGGACACATAAATCAAAGAATAAGCATATTTCTTACTGAATAGATAAGAATGACCAAAAGAATTACAGAACAAAGAAATAAAGACCCCCCTCGTTGCCCCCAATCCAGACCCTCACTGTGACGGATAGTTTTGTTTAATATATTTTACTGTTTTTGTCCTAAAAAATCAAAGGATAGTAATAAAATTTTGTTCAAAGTGTTGTTAATATATGTAATGGACAATATATACCATGTACTCTCAGCCGACGTCGTAATTTAATTTCAATGAAATAAAGAACTTTAAAGCTTTCCTCCCTGTGCAATATGATATTAAACTCGATCGTTAGTCAGAATAATTTTCAGGAATACTTGCATAATTCTTTAATGATCTAGCTTTAATCGTACTAGATTCTGTATTAAATTTATATCTATAATAAAAGTATCATATATCTTGAATATAGAAAACGGGCTAAAATTCTTGACTTGCATTAACTTATATTGATATAAAACATCGTCATAATTCGCCATCCGTAATAATTATTTAAAATGTTTATTTGGCATGCCATACTCGATAAAAGTGCGGACGTGAAAGAAAGCACTCTTCTGTTTTACGATACACTTACGATGATACACAGCACGTAACTTGCGATCAACTTAGTAGTCCTTTACGATGCCTTTGTGAAACACACGTAACGGGAACGTAGAACCACACGTAAACGGATCGTAAACTGATACGATGATCGTAAGTTAAGAAGGCTTTGTGAAACGGTGACCAGTTCTTTACAATATACGTGTACATAACTGACGTTTGATAACGAAATAATCACCATATTCAAACTTCCAGGGACACCATCAAATGTAAACTTAAAATATTTTTTTGCACCTTCAGAAAGAAGAATTATACAAAATAACATGGGACATGGCGAAATAATGTCACTGCAATAATGAATTTTATAGGATTTTTCACTACCACTCGTCAGCATTGAATTTGGTTAAGTTATGTAGGAAAAACGTATCTTTTCACGGGAAATTTTCAAATCATTAGGGACACTACTTTAAAATAACATAAATTATTTTTTTTACATCAAAATAAAGATAAATCTAATAACTTTTTTCAAACGGGCTAGCGCATCCAAATTTTTACGGAGATGTTGTTTACAGAGTCCGGAAACTTTAGAAACGATCCGGGTACACTTATCCATCCTTTAAATAAACTTATTCTAAAAAAATAGATCTTTGAATATTGTTTTATTGGTATTAATATTGATTTTGTTATCAGTAAATTAAAATCAAACTAAATATTAGTTTTATATACATATGCACATTCATGTTCATTCATGGCTCTACAATCTGTCGATACCTGTATCTTGGCATTGCACAAGGTCATGTTTTCTCTGTCTGTTAATGACGTCTTTACGCTTTATTTTAAATCCATTGGATGTTGGATGTGAACTGATTGATATTTTAGTAATGATTATATTTATTAGTTGTTATTGGCTTTGAACTAGCTGTCAGTAACTGCGAATACTCTCAGATCTGTACTTAGTGTTTTTTTGTTGTGGGGATGTATAAGTACCTTGCCACGTCCACTCGGTGTTTTTGTTAGATGGTACAGTATCCAATAAAGGATCCAGAATAACAAACAATGGGTCACATTATATATTTTATTATAACAAATTACTTATTTCAGTTACTTTGATATTATATATTAATCAATTAAATCAAAATTAATCATGTTATGTACTTTGTTTAACCTATTTTTAATTTACTTTTATATTATGTTTGAAATTATATTGTAATTATTCTGCTCATTTTGGGCGCCGTGATTGGCAAATAAAATATTTGTTTGTTTGTTTGTTTAGTATTTTATTTGTATCCATCTGATGAGTTCATCCATTTTCAACTGATTTTTATAGTTTGTTCTTATGGTGTACTGTTACACCACTGTTCAAGGTTAGGGAGAGGGTTGGCGCCTTGAAGCTAGTTTAACCCCGCCACATTCTATATGTACCTGTCCCAAGTCAGGAGCCTGTAATTCAGTGGTTGTCGTTTATTGTTGTTTCTCATATTTGTTTTTCGTTCATTGTTTTGTGTAGTTTGATCTTGTGTTGTGCCGTTGCACCACTATCCCAGGTTAGGGAGGTTGGCGCCAACAAACTTCGGTTTAACCCCGCCACATTCTGTATGTGCCTGTCCCGTCAGGAGCTTGTAATTCAGTGGTTGTCGTTTGTTGCTGTGTAACATATTTGTTTTTCGTTCATTAATTTGTACATAAATTATGCCGTTAGTTTTCTCGTTTGAATTGTTTTACATTTGTCATTTCAGGGCTTTTATAGCTGACTATGCAGTATGAGCTTCGTGACCTATAGTTGTTAATGTCTGTGTCATTTGGTCCCTTGGGAGAGTTGTCTCGTTGGCAATCATACCACATCTTCTTATTTTTATATATAGATCTCAGCTTCAAACTTAAGAATTTTTTTTTAATTTTTTGTTTTTTTATTTTTACTTATCATTAAAGTTTCATCCCATCACTTTTTAGTCTACTCCTACGCCACTGATCAATTTTGATAATTACTCAACTCACATTTTAACTTCTGAATAGTATTGAAGTATTGAAACTAAATAATTGTAATCCCCTTTCCTCATTTTTTTTCTCTCAAATAGTTGTATATATTTCAAATTCATAATGCTGAAATAAAAAATAACAAATATCAGAAATGTTTTTTAATAGGGATGCATAATACACAAGACATCTATATTGATTTTAATGTATAATACATTCCCTTATATTCAAAAATGTTTTTTTTTGAAATTTCGCTAATAAAGAGCGATAATTGATAAAAGTGAATACTATATAGAATGACATGTGATTCCTGCAACTTTATAGACAACATGCACTGGAAACCACCAGTTTGCTTGAAAAGAAGATTGGTTGAAGCTGTTTTGCAGTATCATACAACATCAAAGTAAAATCGAAGTGAAGTATAACGATCGACACTTAAAATGTCAAAAAGACTGAAAAAACGAGATTCTCACCGAGATAGTCTTGATGGGTTGATTTTTGTATGTTTGACGTCCATTGACAAATAGTTCATGAATATTCAAGACGGTAAATCAACAATGAAACTGAAGGAAATTTCAATACAACTGGATATAGACATGATAAAGACTAGTTCTCAAATAAATCAAGAAAGGCTGTTCAGCTGAAAATCCGTATAAGCTTTGTCAACTGCGACATTAACTAGATACAGCAAAAAAGAAAAGAAAAAAAATCACTAAATAAAAAAAGGAAGAAAAGTTAAAGGAAAAATGTGAAGAGAAATGGCTACCTGCAAGCCGTTACTCAAGGCGTTAATACATAAAATTTCGATCTTTAGTCAGAAAGAGCCATACGCTAGCTGGCAGTCGAAATTGTTAATTTTGTGCTGTAATTCCAAAAAGCTCAAATGAAACATAGCAGTGATACGGATGCTCATCAAATTCTTTGCAAGTACTTAGTTAAATTGAATTGTTTTCGTAACTATAGATATTTGGATATATCGCATCTGTGATTCCACATTTGAAACGAGTATCTTCTCGAACTTCTTATGATCAAAGCACACGGCTTCTTATGATATATTGAACCCCCTCAATGACAGTTGCAGAAAGTTCAGTATTCAATTATTTCATAATTCAATAGATCGACCATTTTAATTTATTTGAATACAGATATGTATGGTGTGAATTTGTGAGAAAGAAACCGAAAATCGGTGTCTTGTTTCAAATCTATAGCGCATACTCAGCGAAAATAAAACAAAATAAACCACAACACGGGACTCGAACCTGTGAACAGAGCATAGGAAAATAGGCAAGATGCCAATCTGTTTATAATTCAGATCTATTGGAGTGCTGGTCTCATATGAGCAATACGAAATCACAAATCTATGTTTTGATTAGCTATATATATAGATTGGCAAGATGAACATTTTCATGTCTTTAACAGTCGGTGTTGAATGTTGTCCAATGCACAGTCACATTCTACCTGAAAGTTATGTTCTAGTTGCCCTGCTTTTATCCCAATAAGGGCCCTTGGTCTTTACAAAAATCTAGAAAATGACAGTCTATATTGTAGTTGTTCAGTCATAATTGCTACAAAGTGATGTATTGAATAGTAAGTGAATAAGTTCACCATAGAATGAAAAACCTTCTGAACTATTTTCCGAACACTTAACTTGACACGAGTACTTTTGTTTGTTGTATCGTTGGATTGCTGTCAAGTAGACGCATACCCTTCATCTGCTATTATTCATATCAATAGACGAAAACGTTTTGCTAAACGACTAGTGGGAAATACTTTATAAGGAAATCTATGAATAATTGTTACTATATTAACATTGCTGATTTTCAAATTACTCGTGAGGGTTGTTACATATATTGCAGATTCCTTGGAGTTATTAATAGAATCTATCGAAAGCATGTGTCATGGAAGGAAAATATTAATAATTTCATGAAAATCAAATTATAGATTTTCGTTTTTTTTTCTAGTTATAAAGTTACAACATTGAAGAGGAAAGGAAATTAATGTTTATAATAATCCCTCGTTCCTATATACTATTTCATTAATGAAATTAGCAAATAAGAGATTTTAGAGATCACTATTTAATCAATTTTCTATCGGAATATACACAGTTTATTGAAACTGAAATAAACAATGGTGGGTAACTGGAAAATGGTATGAGATTAACTCTGGTGACCGAAATACTAATCTATACCATTGCTTGTGACCTCTGGCTTTCGATCATATATATATCCCACAAGTCAACATGGACCGATGTTGACGTAAATCCTTTTGAATACACAAACAAAGGCAAATAACACGACGTATTCACACGAATTCAAAACAGAACGAGATCGAGTGCAACGGCAGGCTAGGAAACATGATAATCCATACAATTCAAAAAAAAAAAAAAAAAAAAAAAAAAACATCACCAAATGAAAAGAAAGGAAAATATAACAATTAAGCTGCGGCGGAGTCGGCAGGTTACTTTCAACATATAAAGAAAAACATATTTTCGGAGAAGTTGTCATGTGTAGAATTTTAATTTATACTTGTACCCGCTTTGCTCTCAATACGAGTTGCATGTTTTTGTAATGTCATAATCGAATGTTCCTGACTTTTCTATACCCGATGTCTACTAATGTATGCATGCCACTTGTTTCAAGCAAAACTTGAGTCAAATACGTAGCTCAACTCTCTTTGCCAATATTCATTTTATAATAACGATAAAACAAATCGTAAGAAGAAGGGGAAGGGGAATCTAGATATGTTTTTCCCTAGACCTCTTTTCAAAGTAATTGAAGAAAAAGTTAAAAACAAATCATTAAAATGGTTAAGAATGATTGTTTTCTTTTATTTCTTTTAGTATTTTTTTTTTTCTCCTGTGTGGTTTTTGAAAATGGAATATGAAGAATCTCGGGGTTCTATGTACAATTCAGTATGACACAGAATAAAAGTCACCTTAACAATGATGCTAATTTTGATGTTTTGTCTAATGATATTGTTTTATGTATTTGAATAATACATATAAACATTCCAAAATCGTTATAGGTTGTTGACTCCCATAATATTCATTATGATGATCTATTTAATAATTCTATATTATTGATCCATTAATAATTAAACCATCTCCGTAATCTTCGTTTCAACAACACCATCCGCTAAGTATACACTTCCAATAATTTTAATAAAAGTGATTTGGTCTCTCAATATTGAAAACTTGATAATTTTCTTAGATAAATTGTTAGATTTTACTTAGATAGTAGCTTTAAGTAATTCTATCGGCGGAGTAATCTGGAAAAAAGTGCTCTGAGCTAGTTGCAAATGTTGATCATCATATTTATGTAACAGAGGAAAGGAGCTTTCAATTGTCAACATGGTTACGGAGTCACTTCCTAACATTTTGATTCTAAGCATATATCTAATTATAGGATGTATAGGGAATGGAATTGTGATAATCATTTACCGTTTTAAAATGAGAAGTACTCTTGACAATAGAATATATATACCGTGCCTGGCTGTTGCTGATCTCATATCTGCTTTGTTGTGCTCAGTGTTTGCAATTTATGCTTTGTTGTTTCCAGTATCTTATACAAACATTGTTATATGTAAGCTCTCGTGGTATACAATGACGTGGAGTACGTTTGTGGCAGCAGCAATTTTGATGATGATTGCCACACAAAGATATATAAAAATATGCCGTCCATTAACAAAGTCATTTTTTACGGGAAGAGAAATCATGACTGTTGGTTTATTTTATGTGTGCGCATTCATAATCGATTCACCTATCTTGTTTATGGCAGGAATCACAACTACAAGAATTGAAAACACAACCGAAGATTTTTGTGACAGAGTCGGCGAACATTACAGAACCGGAAGTAAGCATAATTTTGCGATTGCATATACCGTTATTGAATCATCTTCTTTTCCAATCATTGCATTTGGCATTATATTCTTTTACTACAAGGTCAGTTCTACGCTTTATATGCGAATGAAAGGGAAAAACAAAGAGACAGACACTCTTCCGAACAGCAAAGAACAAACATCAGCACTGGAAAGTGACGGTAATATAACGGTAGCAGAAGTAGTTGACAAGAAAATTAAAAACAAAAACAAGAAACATATGACTAGTAAATCCAAGGGGCAAAGTTCAAGCAGACAAAGAGATTCCGGGGTCGGCATCGATATTGTATCTGAAGGAACACCTACCTGCATCACTGGCAAATTGTTTGAATCAGACCACGCACATTTAGACAACGCCCACAATATTTATTCGGGTAAAGTAATAAACACAGGTATGTTCTGCACAACAGCACAGAAAAACGTAGAAACTAAAGATAAATCAAAACTGGGTTTAACTTTCACTGCTGAAACCACGATTCAAAAAACGAAAGTAACGCGTGGGAATACAAATAGAATTATTGAGACCAGCATTGGGAAAAATCGAAAAACAACGCCTATTCGTTTATTTTTCAAACAGCATCGTTACACATTAATATTCATAACTATAACAATTACGTTTTTCATCACATATTTACCACGTGTCACTTTAATGCTTTTAGAAACGATCAACACGGACTTTTGGATAAAATTCCAAGGAAAACCTTCATTACAGATAATGATTTTCCTCAATAGACTTCATATTATCAACTGCATTGTCAATCCATTGCTTTACGGAATTTTTGACGAAAAATTTAAATATCATTTCGTCAAACTATTTAGATTCAAATGTCCAGGAAATAAAGTGACAGCTAGAAATGAATAGACAACATGTTCATATAGGATTAAAATCGTTTTGTAGATGGTTTGTCTGTCATTAGGAATATATATGAAGGGAAAAATTGTGAATTGTTGCAATCTTTACGGCATTGCAGAAATTTTGAAACGAAATCATTGTTTGACTGTCTTTTCGTCTTTTTTCGTTTTATTTTTCCATGGTGTTGTAAGTTTCTCTGCGACTTATCAATTTGGATATCTTCTGCATTTTTTCCTCATCGATTCATATGAAGTTTTTTGTAATTGATAAGAAGACGTCATCTTATTTTTCTTAAATATTCTTGAAGTCCATAGGACCGTTATAAAGTTGTATTTTGTAGCCAATGAAGTAATTTGTTTCCGATTTTCTTAGAAAATGAAACAATGTTATGCGTTTTAAGACAAGCAGGGACGCCATGACACATACACGTACTTTGGTATCAACACAGCCATAGGATAGTATGCATAAACGACATTTTAAAAGATGTTAGTGCAACCATGTACGTACCTAAAACACAACCATGATTTTTCTCATTATCATGTACTTTACTTTTATAGGGATAGATTGTCATCATATATTTATTCCGCCTTATAGAAGCCCCCATGGAACTGCTTCGTTATAAGCAATGTCCTAAAATGTTCTAATTGCAAAAATATTCTAATTGCAACAAATATTGTATACCCTTTATTCCGTTAGGAAAATATTGTAATAAAACATAAAATATTGTGGAAATATTACAGAATCCTTCACTTGGAACTTACATTACATTATGAAGAAATTTTTATTTCATGACAATATGACACATCCGCATGAAGTTTCAAATTGTATTTTGTTTAGCAGTCATGATAACTATCATTAAAATATCAATCCACGTGTTTAAAAGTAAACCATTTCTAAATGCCTGATGCTACTAAATTCACCTGCACCTAAAGTTTAAAAAAACTCACCAAAGACACGAGACTTACTGTTTGGCTCGCCGGACTCATTAGTGTCGCTCGGTTCGAAACAATTAAAAGGCCACTTCAAATACGAAGTTAATGAACATTGACATCTATTAGCAATATATATATATTGAGGGTTGCACAACAAATAATACAATACTTTCAGCAACAAAAGTAAACAGCTTTCCCATAGAAAAATCGGAAAATAACCTACAAACGCCATTTTAAGGAAAATAAGATTAATTGACATTACCGAAATGACTTAGTCATAATTTCAAACGAAAACATACTTTGTCAATTAAAAGTAGCAATGACTCGATACTTGAAAGGAGATAATGGTCAAGAGTAACGTAATCTGACATTCTGTATGAAGCCAACTGTTGCCAGAAGTTACTTAAATTTAACACTAGAATACTTAAAAATAAAAAAAAAAACTTTAAGAAAGAAGTAGATGTATGATAGAACAAATGTTTTGTTTAGATTGCAGCGTTTTTATGAAGAAATTTTAAACTTATTGATTTGGCATGTGAACTGTTTGAATTTGAGTGCCATTTATGAGTCTTGTATTGACGACCCGTTCGCCAGGCGAATGACACTTTTAATCATGACATCTTTAATCACTTTTGAAACTAAGTATACAGTGTCATAACTGATATCATAATCATAGGAAAGCTTCACAGGTGTACCATGTGGTATACAATTATTTCATATTATTTCAAAAATTTACACAAACAGCAGTATGTTAATAATTTCAAAAGCCAAACAAATCATTAGTATCTTGGTGTTTTGTTTTAGTTTTTTGTGGGTGATTGTGTGTTCAGTTTCCTGATATTTGTTTAAATATTTGTTGCTTTGTTTTGTTTGATTAATATGTCGTTAAGGGAATTTTTGTTTTTTGCCTATTATTTTAGGTAAACTAAGAAAATACCAAAAAATTAAAATCAAACATTTTTCAGTTGGCTGTTAAGGATGTACTCAGGTGAGGTTTAGGAATTTTTGTAAGATGTTCGGACTCCTTCGGTTTTTCCTAAGATACAGGGAAAAATATTCTGTCCCATATCATCCACTTTTCTTTTGATAGACGAATTCAATAGCTCATGAAAAGGTCATTACCAAAATTTAAGCAGATTCTAGATTTTTTTCTTACGATTTGAGACCCAAATAATGCCTATGCTAAATATAAGGTAAAAGTCCGAGTCAGCATTTTCTCGCCATTTTTAAAAATTAAATAGCTTAAAAAGGAGTTCCATACCTTTTAATATTTTTAGCTTATTTTGTTCCTTTACTTATGCTCTTCTGACTTATAGTATCAATTTTAAATTCTAGATTTTTCAATTTCACCTAAGTACATCCTTAAAGTGTAATAGATTAAAGACATCTTAAAAGAGAGGCTATAAAGATACCAAAGAGATATTCAAACTCATAAGCCGAAAAAGAACTGACAATGCCATGGCAATATAAACGAAAAAGGATAAAAAGACAAACAACAGTATATAAAACACAACATAGAAAACTAAAGACTGAGCAACACGAACCCCACCAAAACACAACATAGAAAACTAAAGACTGAGCAACACGAACCCCACCAAAACACAACATAGAAAACTAAAGACTGAACAACACGAACCCCAACAAAACACAACATAGAAAACTAAAGACTGAGCAACACGAACCCCAACAAAACACAACATAGAAAACTAAAGACTGAGCAACACGAATCCCACCCAAAACACAACATAGAAAACTAAAGACTGAGCAACACGAATCACACAAAACACAACATAGAAAACTAAAGACTGAGCAACACGAATCACACAAAACACAACATAGAAAACTAAAGACTGAGCAACACGAATCACACAAAACACAACATAGAAAACTAAAGACTGAACAACACGAATACCACCAAAAACACTTGTCAAAATATGTTACAAATGAAATAAGTGCAACGAAATATGGAATATATGTTACTGTTGCATATGGAAAGCCAAAGGTGTCACAATTCCAACTTTGCAATTCTTAAATTGTATACATGTTACTCTGTAATTTTGAAATTCTAACTTTGTAATTCTTAATTTGTAACAGCGCAACTCGACAATTGAACGTTTGAGAATTGCAACTATGTATTTCAAAATTCTAATTTAGATTTTCCATAATTGCAACATGGTACATTTGTAAAATGTTTTTTTGTGAGATATTTTTTTGTTATTCGAAATTTGTAATTATATATCAATTTGCATTTTCCATTTACGTTATTCGAAATACGTATTCTTGTTAAATACTTAAATCGACATTTAGCTGACGTGAATAGACCGTCAACATTTGTTGCAGCGAAATCGACATTTAGCTAACGTGAATAGACCGTCAACATTTGTTGGAGCGATTGTTGTAATGATCGTTGCAATACATATTATGACGATAGATGGCGCCGCCGTTGGAACTTTCGATGATGGATAACTCGGCCTTAAACAAACTCGGCCTACAACAAAGACGGATTGTAACAAACTCGAACTATTAGAAGAATATAAGTAAGATACACGATGTTATTTCTTCTATTTGAAATTAATTATCAATTGAAATAGTAATTTTATTTATCTCTCACCGGATTACAAAGAAAGAAATATAAATGACGTTAATATGATAAAAAAAAAAAAAAGAAGAAAATTGACATATTTGCACTAATATTCAATAGTTACCATTTTTAATTTTCTTTTTTTTTTTGCCAACTTTTCCTTTAGTTATCATTTTTAGCCTCAACCATGCGATTCATTACAACTTATCGACGGGTGTGTAAATATTGACAACTATGTGTAATGTCAATTTCCAAACGCTTTTGTTAGAAGTAGAGTATTGAAACGGGGAATGTGCCAAAGAGACAACAACCCGATAAAAGAGCAGAAAACAGCACATGGCCACCAATCGGTCTTCAACGCAGCGAATAAATCCCGCATCCGGAGGCGGTCTTCAGCTGGTCCCTAACTACATGTGATTAGAATACGAATACGAATATATTTTTATTGGTTTCTACTTCAGTATTACAGGAATGTTACCGCGTGTCAAATCTTTAAACTAAAATAGGTCTTTAGAGTATTAGGTAAAAAATATTATTAAGTGTCAATTAAGAACATGTGTTGTGTTTGTTGATATCGACATGGATATGTCTAATGCAGTTACATGTGATAACAAAAGAACCACCGTGATTGCGGAGAGAATGATCTGCAACTGAACTAATAGGAGACAAAGGAGGTAGTTAAACCGTATGCAAGGAGAATTCTATACAAATTTCCTTGCAGAATGGCTTAGGCGCCGACCATTCAGCTTTTGTGTGTTTTGGGTGGGAGGTGGTCTCGGGACAGACATGTTTTCGACTTTATTTTAAAAAGTGTTTTTTTCAAAGTACATATAGGAACAAACAAATTTTTTTTTAACTTAATGCTGATTTGATCTTATCATAATTTTCAATGGAAACCAACCATTTATTTAAAAAAACAAGCCCCTCCCCTCTTACCACAAAGATGAATGATATCATAAAAGATATCATTCATAAAACGTTATTGTATTTTTAATAAAATTTACTAGATATAACATATACATGTATGTATATGTTATGTTACAATTACCAAATAAGAAATAGAGAATAGAGGAGTGCCACAATATAAAATCGAAAAGAGAGAAAAAAGGGTTACTAAAATATAAATAAAATATATAGAGAAAAATGCCTACAAATAAAAGTACAGAACACAGAACTTAAGGGACCACTCCCCACCCAATAAAAAAAAAAAAAAAACCACCACCCAGCCCCTTCGTGATCATATTCATGAAAATCTAGCAAACAAAAATTAAAAAATAGTGAACAAGATAATAGAAAACAAAATCTACGGAACATAGCGTAGTTTGTTCACTTTATTTCTATATATAAATATTTCCTTCCTCTCCTTCTTCTCCGGCCTCAACCACAAATAAAAACTAACCGGCATTAGATAGCAAATAGTTCTAAAAGTGGCGTTCAACACCAACAAACAATTAATAAATCAATCAATATACAATTATAAATAATGGAAGACCGAGTTTGTTATTGTCCGATTTTGTTAAAGGCAGAGTTATCCAGCAGCAAAAGTTTCGACGCCAGCACCATCTGTTAAGGTAATAAGAATGTTGCCGGTTTATTCGCGCCCTTTTATTAGCGTGAGCTTAATGCCGATTTACAATTAGTCAACTGAAGAATACACGTTTCAAATACTATAAATGCAAGACGACAATTGCCCTATTACAAATTTTGAATTACAAATATACATATCAATAATGTACAAATTAAAAGCTACATTTCACAAATGTACAAATTACAAAAGTACATATTACAAATGTACCATGTCGCAATTACAGAAAATCAAAATAAGAATTTGAATTACATAGTTGCAATTCTCAAACTTTCAATTGTCGAATTGCATGGATATGGAATTATGACACCTTTGGCTTTCTATAGTTGCATGACAATTTTTGAAAACTATTACAACCTTAGGGGAAGATTGTAACAGATAAAAATGTTGGATTACCAATAGGATAAAGTAAAGCAAGCTATAAAAGGAAAAGAATTCAAACGAAAAAAAAAAAAAAACAACGGCCTTACTTATAAACAAACCAACAAACAAAGCTCAAATATGATATACATGCAGCAATGTATGTGAAATTAGACAAGGTATCACAATTCCACTTGTTAAACATGTTTGCGGGCACCTAACCCTCTGCTAAGTATGTATGTGAAATAAGACAAGGAAGCACAATACCACTCTTTTCCTAAACATATTGAGGTTAAGGGTATTACGAACTGACAGAAGTGTACTTTTTTTTAAAACATAAAGTGCAAGTTTTGTATTGTCTTCGCTTCGTACATTAATTAAAAAAAAAACAAAAAAACTATATGTCCAATCCAAAATGCATTTCATCATTTTTGATTTTGACAACATATATGAATTTATATATTGTAAAACAAAATATTCGCGGTAATCCTTACCATCAAACAATAAAAAAAAAAACTAAATAAAAAAAAAAAAAAAAAAAAAAAAAAAAAAAAAAACGAATTGACAGTTAAAAATTCTGAGATATTGTGTAAATCATGTTTTAAATGTAGCATGTGGGTGATAGAATATGTTTAAATATAGGTGATCATTTTTTTATTGAAATTTAATAATATAATACCGAACAAAATATTTTGAAATTCAGAACACAAAAAAGACGTTGCAATTTTAAATGTTATTTCAAAGCTGCCAGCAACTTATATCGGCGCAGGTTAAATATCCGAGGGAGTATTCTGTATTCTTATACTTTCATGACTTTATTATTTATTAAATGCATTGTGCGTGACAAAGATAATACGGGAGTGGATTGAGCATTTCGAGCACTAATTGGCTCAACCGCAACATATGGCCGGCGAATACAAGTAAATCAATTTTGAACTGAAGTAGTCATTTCGAGCGGATAAACTCATTAAAGACTGAACGAGAATGGCTACGTCATGTTTAGTCTTTTGATTAGTTTTCAGATTTTTCCACTGCGTTAGAATCAGTACTGTTCAGACAATACGCTTGATGTGAATTAATTGTTCTTGAGTTTTACGTTCAAACTATTCAGTACCTGCGCAAAACAATAACATACTACAGTGTCTGAAAAGGCACTGAACATCACTTGATTGACAGTAAGTAATGTTCCTGTGTAGAACAGAAGTTACGACAAGAGAATATCTGAAAAAAAAACCTTAAACAGATAACAAGACTAAGGGGATTATAAGTACCCTGCCATGTCCACTATGTGTTTTTGTTAAATGTGTTTCTATTTGTATCCATCTGATGAGCCTTTTTCAACTGGTTGTTATAGTTTGTTCTTATGTTGTACTGTTACATCACTGTCCCATGTTAGGAGAGGGTTGGTGCCTTCAAACGAGTGTATCCCCGACACTTTCTTTATGTGCCTGTCTCAAGTCAGGAGGAATGTAATTGAGTGGTTGTCGTTTTTTATGTGTTCTCTTTTATGTGTTTTTCGTTTATTGTTTTAGCAGTTTATCTTGTGTTGTGCCGTTACACCACTGTTCCTGGTAAAGAAGAGAGTTGAGACCTCAAAACTAGTTTAACCTTGCCCATCTGTATGCGCTTATCTCAAGCCAGGAGCCTGTTATTCAGTGGTTGTCGTTTGTTGCTGTGTACCATATTTGTTTTTCATTCATTATTTTGTACATAATTTAGGCCTGTAGTTTTCTCATTTGAATTGTTTTTCATTTGTCATTTCGGAGCCTTTTATAGCTGACTATGCGGTTTGGGTTTTGTTCATTGTTGTAGGCCGTAACATGACTTATATTTGTTAATTCTGTGTCATTTGGTCTCTTATGGAGAGTTGTCTTATTGGCAATCATACCATATCTTCTTATTTTTATATCAACGTTTTTAGTTTCAGACTTTTCAGAAGATAGTAAGATCATACTGACCATAACGGAATAATTAAGACATTGAAGTCTTAAACGACTTATTTATTTACAAAGGTTGTTTTCTATATTTGTTTTGTATTGCCGTTAAAAGAATTTGGATTGATTGCAATAATTCGGAAGTCACTGTTGAATCAATTAACAGATTAATGTAGGTATTTTTTAAACAAGTAATATGAGAAAACCCCCTTGTCTATTTTTGAAAACAATGTTTGGAAATCTTGCATGGCGTTGTTTGATTTTTGCTGGATGTTCTTTTGGGTATTCTTGTTAGGCCGCCTAACCCTCCGCTAAGCATGTATGTGAAATAAGACAAGGTAGCACAATACAACTGATTTTCTAAAAAATATTGAGGTCAAGGGTGTCATGGACATAAAGAAGTCTACATTTTTGTACAAAATGTACGTTTTGTATTGTCCTCGCTTCGTAGATCATCCCCAGTTTTTGGTGGGGTTCGTGTTGCTTGGTCTTTAGTTTTCTATGTTGTGTTTTGTGTACTATTGTTTGTCTGTTTGTCTTTTTCTGTTTTAGCCATGGCGTTATCAGCTTATTTTCGACTTATGAGTTTGAATGTCCCTCTCGTATTTTTCGTACGTATGTCCAATTCAAAAGTCATTAATCATGTTTCAACTTTGAAAACACACAATTGATATATTGCGAATCAAAAAGATTCACAGTAATCCTAACCATTAAAAAATAACATTAAAAAGGCGAATTGACAGCTGAAATTCTGCGATATTGTGTAAAAATGTAGCATATGGATGATAGAACAATATGTTTAAATATAGGTCATTTTTTATTGAAATTTAACAATATGATACCGAACAAATGATTTCTTTTGAAATTCAGAACACAAAAACCAGTTGCGATTTCAATTGTTATTTCAAAGCTGCCAGCAACTTATATCGACGCAGTTTAAATATATGAGGGTCTATTCTGTATTCGCTAGAATATTTATCTAAATTATAATTTATTCTTTATTACTTGCATTGTACGTGACAAAGATAGTAAGGGGAAGGATTAAGCATTTCGAGCACTAATTGGCTCCACCTCAACAGATTCCTTGCGAATACTAGTAACTCCATTTTGAACTGAAGTAGTCATTTCGATCTGAACTCTTAAAAGGCTGAGCAAGAATGTTTCCGTCATGTTCAGTATTTCGGTTAATTGTCCACTGGGTTAAATTCAGTACTGTTCAGACAATACGCTTGATGTGAATTAATATCTCTTGAGTTTTACGTTCAAACTATTCAGTAGCTGTTATTTACCTGTGCAAAATAACATAATGCAGTGTCTGAAAAGGCAATGAACAACACTTGATTGATTGTAAGCAAAGTTATTGAATAGCACTGAATCTACGACAATAGAATATCTAAAAAATAACTTAAACAGATAACAAGACTTAACCTTTTTAGTTTCAGACTTTTCAGATGATGGTAAAATCAAACTGACCATAACGGAATAATTTAGACATTGAAGTCTTAAACAACTTATTCATTTACAAATTGCAGTTCTCTATATTTGTTTTGTATTGCCATTGAAAGAGTTTGGATTGATTGCAATTATCTGGAAGTCCGTGTTGAATCAATTAACAAACCAATGTAGTTTTCTTAAAACAAGAAATAGGGAAAAACCCCTTGTCTATTTTTGAAAACAATGTTTGGACATCTTGGTGTTGTTTGATTTTTGCTTTATGTTCTTTTGGTTGTTTTCATTATATACACATTATATTTCCTTTATTCACAAATATATTGAAAATTTTTTCTTACCAATTAAACGTTTGCCGAATTGAAATAAGATCCTTCCTTCATCATTGATGTTATTTCATTTCCATCACAAGTTTATCTATACTAAATTTGATTAAATATCGAGGGTATTTCCAATACTTTACTTCCTTATCTAAAATAAATAATTTTTGTTGAAGGGAAATAACTAACTCGCATATTTTACAAAAACTCTTTGAAAAGTATTCTTATTGTCATACTTTCATATCATAAATATGAAATGACAACGGTAGTCGATTAATCATTTCATTGTGAAAAAAGGACAAATTGAACAAATCCCTTGCAAGTATTAATGATTGACATATACAAATGTTGTACAAGGTTATAAAATAGTCCAGTATATATATTAGTCAAACTTAAATATCGTTGGGGACCTGATAGCAATGGACCAGGGAACTACAGCAGAAAGCTGTCGAATATGCTTAAACAATTTGAATCTCTATGATTTAATGTGCATGAATTACCATTGTAACCACAAATTTCATAATAAATGTATGAAGGAGTGGTTAAACGTAAGAAAACATTCAAACTCAGAAGTCGAAAATAAAACTGACAACGCCATGACAAAATAAGAAAAAGACCAAAGACATACAAACGTACACAAAACACAACACAGAAAACTAAAGACTGAACAACAAGAACCCCACAAAAAACCGGGGGTGAACCCAAGGTGCTCCGGAAGGATAAGCAGATCCTTCTCCACATGTGGCACCCGTCGTGTTGATCATATAAGTACAAACCCGGTGATAAGTCTAAATCGGTAGGTCTCATTTTTGGAAACGAGGACGTGATTATGGTTATGACAATTGGAACATATCTGTCGTCATCTGTGAAACAGATATTCCATAACGGTCAACCAACTCTTGATGGAACAGATAATCCATAACGGTCAACCAACTCTTAATGGCGTCCGTAAAATTTACGAAGGGATGATTTCAACTTCACCACTTAGAGCTCTTGGTTTAATAGTTTCCTTGTCAGCATAATTGATTTACTTGTAATTTCTCTCGATCAAACAATTTACATAAGGTGATTCTGAACAGAATTCGTTATAGACGGAGTATAGACAATCTATATTTAATTCGACTAAGGTGTTCATAATCATTTTGAAATACATATATTATCATTATACTGGTTTGGTCTTTTCTAGGGCGTATACAATTCACTGCATTGAAACATCTATTGGCACAAATTAAATTAAGCTTTTTTATGCCGCGAATATCATAGCTATGCGAGAAAGGTTTTAAGAAAAAAATGAACATTTAAAGAAAAAGAAAAATATTTTTAATGTAATTTTAATTTTTCAAAATTAATGTGACAGCTGTTTTTCATTCGTTCCGTTGATTAAGAATTTGTCTTTGTCTTCACCAAGAAGCAAAAACATGTGGTATTGGATGACATTAATTTTGTTTTTGTTATTCTGGAAATAGCAAGATGTTTTTGCAAATTATTCTCCAATTTCCTATTTTGTTTATTCATGGTAATATACAGTACACGATTGCCAATTCACCATTCCTTCCTAAATGGTTCTAATTTAGTTCATTTAAACTTTAATCAGTTCAAACATTGAGATTCAAATACAAAATGCATGAAAAGTTTATACTTGCATTAACAACTGATATGAAATATCCAAACGAATAAGGAGAAAACCTGTATCATATTTGTTTGTCATTTCAAACGATAGAATATGCTTAAACTAATATACAAAGGTGGAAAGAATTGGTCTTGTAAGTCAAATAGACACAATCATATATAATAATGAAACCCTTCCATTGAAAGTAAATTTAAATACAATAACCAAGTTTCAGTTCTTCAGTAGATTTTCAGTAATCAAGTGTCTGAGTTTCAAGTTACTGCGAAAATCTACTGAAAAACTTATTCTCTTTATGAATGGTTATTGAATGTCGTATAAACCGCCTATTAACTACTGGAATGCATGCAACATTCAAATTATTTATAGAAGACTATAAATAGAGAGGACCTACTACTATGAATATATATCTGTAAAAAGAGATACAAAAGAGATACAAATAAGTCAAACTAACCGAATTAGTAATAGGTGTTGTTGCCGTTTTCTAACAATTTCTATCTGCTTTTTAAGTGTTCTTGGTAATTTTGGGAAACTATAACAGTTTTAAAAGTAACTTCACTTTGAAAATGACAAGCAAACTTATATAAAAATTAAGTCAAAGATAACTGAAATTGTCGACTCTAAAATAAGTTATTCCCCTGAAATGATGATTGACACCCTTTCTTGTGTTTTTGCCAATTATCCTGAAACTATATCAGATAGAAAGAAACTGTAAACAGGTTAAGTGATCAACAAGATGAGAGAAGAAGATAGGTGAATATAACTGAATTTGTGGGTCGACTTCGTATACCACTCACTGCCTAAATGACAATTTAAAACCAGGTGATTGTGTTTTTGCATTAATTATAAAAACTTTAATAAAATGAGAGAAACTGTAAACAGCAAGATATGATCTAGAACAAAATAAAGTGAATGAGGTCACTATCTTTAAAATACTCTAGCATTTATAAAAAATTCTCCTTTTGGATCTGTATCAAACACGGTTGTAATCTTTCTTAACTGATTGATGGTTTAAACAAATGCTAATGATTTTAATATTGCATATTCTTAAAAGGTTTGCAATTTAGGCTCCCGAGAGCCTGCACATCTTGCAGATGTATCAATCTATCGGTTGGTTTGTCACTAGAAATGAATCAAATGTTGCAAAGTGGTCACAATTTTTCATTTAAAGCTAGAAATATGGGAAAAACCCTTGTCTATTTTTGAAGATAATATCTGGACATCACGATGTTGTTTGCTTTTGATTTGTGTTATTAGGGACGTTCTCATTATATATACATTATATTTCCTTTATTCACGAATATATTGATAGATGTTCTTTTAGTAATTAAAAGTATATCATATCATTTTAAGACCCTTCTCATCTGAACAAATATTTATTCATATCACAAGTTTATCTATACCACGTTTGATTAAATATAAAGGGTATTTCCAATATTTTATCTTACTTACCTAATATAGATAATTAGTGTTGAAGGGACATAACAGAATTCGCATATTTTACAAAATCTTTTGAAATGCATCCTTATTGTCAATCTTTATAATTATTGATATGCAAATACAACTTTAATGTTAAATGATTCTTTCATGAAGATTTTGAACATAAGTAGACAAATTAAACGAGTCCTTTGCAATTATTTTAGCTGAATACACCATTGTTCTTCCAAATCACCAAAACCATCCAATATATATATCAGTCATACTTAAAATGTTTGGGACCAGATAGCAATGGATCAGATCCCTACAGCTGTGAGCTGTCGAATATGCTTAAACATTATGAATCTCTATGATCTGATGTGCATCAATTACCATTGCATCCACACATTTCATGATAACTGTATGAAAGAGTGGTTAAAACGTAACAAAACATGTCCATTATGTCGGACAATATGGGAAAATATAGACTGCTGAGTTAGTGGACTATATAATTTTGTAAACTGATGTTATATATGCACTAGGTGATCTAACACAATACTGGCAATCGCTAGTATTTTTTATGCTTTATTTCGTAATAACTGTTCATTTAAATCCTTATATTTCCCAGAACAAAGACACTGTAGAATTTGAAGGACACGGCTGTCATTCGGTATATCGAGAAAACAGATCGTGAAAGAATAAGTAACGATGGTCAAGAGTTGCGATCGAATCGTAAAAGATCTGGTATCGGATCGGGAAAGCAATTAAATACAATTCAACTGCAAAATCTGTTCAAAAAATCCATTGTATTATCAACAGTCGGTAAAAATGATTCAACTTACTTAATAATACTTTGCACTAAAGTAAAGAAAAACAGCAGTCCGTTTGAAGAAAACGTAAAAGGCGACGCATAAACTTATGCAAATCATTAAAGAAAAAACACGTCTTGGATGTACAATGGTCACATTTCAATAAATCATGATATATTGAAAACTAAATCTTTGTTAGTTTGATAGTACAGTAAAAGGGAGGTGATATTTTCTTTGAAAAGGTAACAATTATTTTGTAAATGAAGGATTTTGTTGATTTTAATCAAAATTGACCGTGAAAGATCAGTCAACGCGTTATTTTGATAGTGAAAGCAATGCGTGACCAAACACGACTGTATATGTTTTGCTCATCATTGAAGACCGTTCGATGACCTATAAATGCTCACATCTACGTCAATTGGTCTCTGGTGGATGGTTGTCTCATTGATAATCATACCACATCTTTTATTTATATTTATCAACAGAAAATATAATTTCTCGTATCATTGATTTACTTCGATAGAATGAAGCGTGTGATATCTAGATATTAACGTAAATTTTTGGGGTGTAATTGACCACCACATCATTGTCTACAGCACCTTTTAAAAAAATCAATTAAAAATAATTCTTATATTGATATTTTTATACATGTACTTCTTCATTCACAGAGGGAATACATTTATGTTAATTGTATGGCGCTTTCTATTCCTAACTTAAGAAAACATGTTTCTTTATATATATATAACCACATATCAAGACCTATTTTCACTTAAGCATGCCAGCAGGTGCGCTCGACTCAATCTTAATTGACTAGGACTGTCAGTTTTCCTACCGAAGGTCGGTTGTTCTCTCCGGGCACTCCGGCTTCCTCCACCACTAAAACTGACCGCCACGAAATAGCACAATAGTGTTGAAAGTGGCGTAAAAACTAACTATCACCCACTTAAACATGTTAAGAGTAAAACATTACTTGACATCAAAGATAATAAGTCCACCAGGAGCTTAACTTGTCAAAATAAATTTCGATGTATCTATAATTTTAAATGCATTTCGAATAAGCGAAAAGAGAGAGTCTTGTCTGAAATACATTGAATGTGTGCGTATTGATATACGGCCTTGTACCCAACTAGGTGGTGAAATTTTCAACGTACGTTCCTCAAATGTGGTGTGATCAATTTCCTAGCTTGGTCTTTAAATTTATTTGTTTTATTCCCAATCGTAAACTTTCTGGTTTCATCTTTCCTGGTGATGAATGCAAAACAGAAGGCAACAAACGACAACCACTGAATTAGAGGCTCTTGACTTGGGACAGACACATAAATACCTTGCCAAGTTCGGTCTGTGTTTTTGTAAGACGTTTTTCTGATTGTATCGATCTGATGAGTTAAGCCCTTTTAACTGATTTTTATAGTTTGTTCTTATGTTGTAATGTCCCAGGTTAGGGAGGTTGGTGCCTTCAAAGATGTTAAACCCCGTCACATTTTGTGTGTGCCTGTTCCACGTCAGGAGCCTGTAGTTCAGTGGTTGTCGTTGGTTAATGTCTGTCATATTTGTTTTCGTAAATTGTTTTAAGTTAGACCATTAGATTTCTCAATTGAATTGTTTCATATTTTTCATGTCAGGGCCTTTTATAACCGACCATACGCTATGGGTTTTCTCATTGTTGAAGGCCGTATTGTAGCCTACAATTGCTTACATCCACTTCACTTGATTTTAGATTGATAGTTGTCCCTTTGAAATCATACCACAGTTCATTATTTTGATACATACAGAATTTGACGTGTTTAAACCTGGTTGCGGGCGCCAAACCCTCCCCTAACATAGGACAGTGTTGTAACATAACGCCATAAGAACAAACTATAAAAATCAGTTGAAAAGCAATACAAAACACATAAAAAACCTTAAAAACGCAAAAGCCACAACACAAGGTATAGATCTGAGAGTACTCGCAGTTTCTGAAAGCTAGTTCAAAGCCGAAAACAACTAATAAAAATCATGTGTACAAGACTAAAATATCAATCAGTACTCATTCAACATCCAATAAATTTTGTGTAAAGACGTCATTAATAGTAGAGAAAACATGACCTTTTGCAATGCCAAAATATAGGTATCGATTGATTATAGAACCGTGAATGTACATTTGTGTATAACAATAATATTTAGTTTGGATTTAGTTTACTGATAACAAAATCAATATTCATACCGATAAAAACAATATTCAAAAGCTCTAATTATAGTGTTGAATTGGTTGCATTTGAGAAAATTAAGTTTATATAAAGGATCGATAAGTTTATCTGGATCGTATCTAAATTTGTGAAACGACAAAAATATAACTATAAAAATTTAGGGTGTACTATAAATTATGATGTGATATGTGCTTCAACAAAGATTGTTTTAAACTACAAGGATACAGAATTCATTTACACTAAGCAATCAGCAAGTAATAACAACTAACACTGTCCAACTCTCTGTCGTAATTAGACATTGCTTGGCAATGAATCGTTCATACACAATAAATTTAAACCAGAAATTATTTCCCGATATGTTCTATTTATATACAGAATTTCTTCTATGAAATTGTTCATGCATTTTGTCGGTCATTTTGAAAATGGCAGTCAACGGATGTATTTGACATCGAGAAACAATTCATATAAATTCTAACACAAAAGATGTTTCTCAAATTTTAAGATTTGTTTTATAAAAGCTCAGTTCTAACCGCAATTTGGACATCGATAATCAAATTAGACATAGCATAATACACGTATTTAAATTTCAATCAAGTTCTATAACAAAAACAGTTTCTTCAAATCTGTGATTTTTTCTAAACTATTTCTAATTCAAACATTTGACTCTTGGAATCAATCTGCTATTCCATTATATACATCAATATAAATTATTGTTCAAATCCTAGCACATAAAGATGAAAATCTTAATTTGTTAATGTTTTTACCACTTTCCCCCTAAATTTCGGCATGTCGCAAATTTGAAATCCCCGGAACCAATTATTATATTCTATCGAAATTCTAGCTCAGAAAGATAATTCTCAAAATTTGTGCATTTTGTAACCAAAAAGTATGACATTTTAAAAGAATGCCTCCCTGCCTCTTTAAAATAAATCGACAAGGATCTTCACATAATTACAAAATGATGAACACTTCAAATAATTTGTTCAATGACAAATAAAGTTGTATCGATCTTTCACGATCATAGATTTCGAATTTATACAAATATCTAAAATATGTTTGAAACTTTTACATAGACCGACATTGTTCAGAGTATAGTAATTTAGTCATTCCTAAAATTAAACAAAAATCTTGTTTGTTTACATTTTGTATGTAATTGAAATGTTGCAAAGCATTCTGCCTCTTGTAGTTTTGTAAACATATGAATATTTTTAACTAAGATACTGATCATAATGTTAAACCATTTTGACAGACAGTTATATTTTTTTCAAATTTTTTCTATATGATTTAATAAATTAGATTATCTTTTGACGTTGCATCTGTCCTTTGGTAAGATTTCCTTCACAATCCCATCCAAGATCTTTCATGATCCGATTGCCGAATATTTAACTACCATTACATATTCTTTCACGATTATTTTTTCGATATGCCGAACGACAGTCGTGAAGGAAAAGGATACAAAATTCCTAAAATTAAACAAAAATCTTGTTTGTTTACATTTTGTATTTAATTGAAATGTTGAAAAGCATTCTGCCTCTTGTAGTTTTGTAAACATGTGAATATTTTTAACTAAGATACTGATCATAATGTTAAACCATTTTGACAGACAGTTTTATTTTTCAAATTTTTCTATATGATTTAATAAATTAGATTATCTTTTGACGTTGCATCTGTCCTTTGGTAAGATTTCCTTCACAATCCCATCCAAGATCTTTCATGATCCGATTGCCGAATATTTAACTACCATTACATATTCTTTCACGATTATTTTTCTCGATATACCGAACGACAGTCGTGAAGGAAAAGGATACAAAAATAAAAATAGTTCAAAAGATCAAATTTATGTATCAACTGATACGAAATATTCAAAAGTAATTCAATTATACTCCAGCATATCTGATAATGATAAAGCTTGCATTTGCATTAATTTATTAATATCTAAGTATTTAAGTCTAAAGGAAAATGTTTTATTTGTTGATTTAAATTGAATGTTTTACTAATTTCTAGTAACTGCGAGTAGTTTTATATCGTTAATTTGTGTCTTGTATCTTGTTTTAATTTGTGTTAGGATATGTACCGATTTTATGAATGAAGCCTTTCAAAATGAATTTCAAAATGAATTGTACAGTTTGTTTTTATGTCGTGTTGTTCAACCACTGTCTCATGATATGGGGAGGTTTGAACGCTTAAAAAAATATTAAACCCCGCTTAATCCCTTATGTGCTTATATGCATGTTCTACATGTTCTAAGCCAGGAACCTCTAATCAAGTGTATAGTTGCTGTAGCTTGGCGAAATATGCATACAAAGGAGGAGACGAACCCGGTCTCGCTCCTTTCAGAATTTATGCGATTCCCACAGTTTTTGTTTGTTATCTTGGGTTCTCCTCTTAGTCAATTTGTAGAATTTGATACGTACATACACGTTCCCTTCTTCCAGAAACAAAATTAAGTTTTTTCTATGTTTCCCAGAAGCTTTTAAAGTGTTGTTTTTATTTCAAGGAATCACTTTGAATAGATTCAGAGTTACTATGAAAGCTTTCTTTCAAATAACCTGCAATCGGTTTTAATTAATGCAGTATCATATTGAAAATTTATTGAAGTTGCACAAACTTTTTTATCTGTTATGTATGTCTGTGTGTATGCTGACACAATTTTAACTGCGGGATCCCAATTATTGTCACACTAACAAATTATCTCTGTTTGGGTTGCTCTCCAAATTTTAGCAATATAACGGAAGTATAAACAACTGTCATACAAATGGGAGATTTAGCAAAGAGGTAACATCTAAAATTCCACTCTATTGTCAAAATCAGTCTGTTCCTATTGTATTCTACTGTTACACCAAAACCATTGCAACTAAAGTATTTAACTATAAGCAAGCATTATATTGCAGGACCTTGATTTAGAAGAATACCTAAAAATAAAACCGTTGACATATGACTGTTCCCACTCGCCTTGTATATACAGCCCCTCTGGCCATATTATTACTGTTGATCTAAACATAATTCAACATGAACATCTCCGAAAGGTGATATTTCATGGTCCTAAGTTCAGAGAACCCCAACAAATGAATTGGAACCATAACTTCAAAATAATTATGGAATCCATTGAGGACTACGCCAGAGCATGGGCTAAACGAGAAAAAGTTGAACCGGATACTTTGTCAGAATGGGTCAAAACAATCAGGTCTCCGATAAAACGTCGAATTCATTAGTTGAAAAACTGTGTGAATGATCGACCAAAGTCCATTTTCAGAGACAAAGAAGCTGTAAAAAGTCTATCATCATCTTTTCACGATAAATATGTTGTTGTTCCTGCGGATAAAGCTTCAAATAATATTGTTTTGCTATGTAAATCGTACTACTACGAGTGTCTTGTAAAAGAATTATGAATAAATGAGCACTCAGGTAATCCAACATACAAAAGACAAGGATGAGATTTTTGCGAATCGTAAGTCCGTCATGGCTTCAAAGAACATCAATTTGAACAGCAAATCTGAGGACTTACCTTGTTTGTATTGGATACCTAAGCTTCACAAAATTCCGTACAAACAATGGTACCTTGCCAGCTCATCTGCATTTTCTACAAAGGAATTGTCCATTAGATTGACAACAATTCTGGTCGTAGTGAAATAGGGTCTTAAGAAAAACTGTGAAACTGTTTGCTCGCGTAGTGGTATTAACCATATGTGGATTCTAAAAAAACTCTAAAGAACTTCTGGATAATTTTAGATCTCGATCTTTCTCTGAAATTAATTCTATCAAAACGTTTGATTTTTTCAACCCTGTATACCATCATTCTTCATGTGAAATTGATAAATCGTTTAAAAGAAATAATCTTAACATGGTAGCATACGGTATAAATTTATTGCTTTTTGATACCGTACGGCATGTTTTGTTAATAGTGAACAAAAAGGTATAAAAAAAATTGGAAAACAACACGTTTAATAATTTATTGCGTCCGAAGCGCTTTTCTGGATTTACCTTCATCAGGAACGCTCAAAGCCAAACATTTGAAATCCGAAGATGGATAAGTACCGAAAATCGTTGAAGAGCTATATGTCAAAAATACCTAAAATAAATAGCCAAATTCATCTAAAGCCAACTTTGCCTGAGGGAGTTGAAAATGCTACAAAGAGGAACAAGTGATCAGTATGCTGGAGTTTCTTATTGACAACATATTTGTTGAATTTGGAGGTAGACTTTTTTCAAAAGATTGTCGGTATTCCTAAGGGAACGAACTGTGGGCCTCTCCTTGCCGACCTCTTCTTATTTTCATACGAGTCGTCCTTCAGACACTTGTCAAAAACAAGAAGATAAAAGAAGCCAGATCATTTAATTTCACATTCAGATACATTGATGATGTTCTTTCCATTAACAGTTAATCAAAACTTTTCTGATTGGGTTCCATAAGTATATCCTCCAGAACTAGAAATTAAAAAAAAACAACAGACACGGCTTCCTCCGCCTCATTTTTAGACTTATACCTCGAATTTGACGTCAGCGGCCATCTTATTACAAAAACTATGACAAACAAGACGATTTCAATGTTAAAATTATAATTTCCCCCAGCTTAGCAGCAATATACCAACTTCACCTGCATATGGGATATATATTTCCCAACTCGTTCGAAAGATACCAAGACCTTGTTGATAAATATTCCGTATCCACTTTACAAATAATACATGATGGTCTTGAAGTATAGATTCTAGGTACCGACGTTGTTTATCATCTTAATTACGTGTTATAGCGTTTTTCTTTTGGTGTGGCTCGGTATTTATACATCCCGCCATTGTGTTATTGTGCCATGGTAATTTTTTGTATTCTTGACTTTCACATTTGCTTACGTACTTTGTCTATAGAGTGTCTATATGCCATTTTTTTCTTTGTTGAAATAGTTATTTGTTTTATTGTGATTAAGATTATAACACAATGTTGACTGCTGTACCCCAATTTTGACAATTTTACCTTTTATGTCTGTTTGTTTTGCTAACACATTATTGTCAATATAATGGAATTCTATGCAACCGTCAAACAAGTGAGAGGTTAAGCTAGCTATAAAACCAGGTTTAATCCACCATTTTCTACATAGGAAATGCATGTACCAAGTCAGGAATATGACAGTTGTTTTCCAATCGTTTGATGTTTTTAAGTCTTTGATTTTGCAATTTGATAGATGACTTTCCGTTTTGAATTTTCCTTGAGTTCGGTATTTTACTTTTTACCTTTTATCTTGCCATGAAACCAGTTTTTTCGGTAGATGCCTGCACCGAGTCAGGAATGTGACAGTTGTTTTCCATTTTTTCCCATTTGTTGATAAAATCCAACGTTTGATTTTTTCAGTTTTGCGGATTTACCCTATTTGAATTTACCTTGAATTCAGCACTTTTGTTATACATTTATACACTGAAAAGGATATTCAATGTTTTCTTTTTAAATTCAGTCTTCATTTCAAATGCACATAAATGTATATGGATGATTATTATCGGTCTAGTACACACAATATTTTCTGTCCAATTCATCATACGGTCTTCCAACAAAGAAGGGTGTTTTAACAATATGTCAATCTGTTAATCCCCTTCTGTTTGTCTGTGGGAAGAGGAATCGCGATATTTATGTCTGAGAATTCTTTAAAAGTTTGAAAAGGATTTTAAAATTGTCGAAGTTTGCAATTTGTTAATAATATGTGATTGTTTTTTTTTTTTTTTTTTTTTTTGCTATAAATGTCGCTTTCATTTGTTTTACATTTTGGACAATTTATTGGAAACCCTCATGATTACTAATAGAAAAAAAGAATCATGGTCTGGTAATGTTGTTGAAATCTAGCTTGTCACATTTACACCTGATTGCTAAAGTTTGGTGACTTATACCCCGCTTCAACATGTTCAAATATGTGAGAAAATAGCAAAATCTATCTTCATCCACGCAAATCTTCTATCACAGTTTTCAAATCTCAGATTTAGATTATGCAATAATACTGTGCAACATATATAAACATATTCAGAAAAGTTTGGTTAAAATCCAAGGAAAAGTATGATTTTTAACCCCATGATAATAGTCTTGATGCGTTAACATCTTATATATAAGTTTGTATCAAGATTGTCTGTTTAAAAGTTATTAAGCAAAAAGTTGAAAAATTGTTTCCCTTTTATTAAAACACTACAAAGCTTGTATATATCGCAAATTCTGGACTTGAATAAAGTGTTGCATTTTCAAACAAAACAAGACTATTTACCGAGCTAACGAAAAGTATTTCACAGAAAAATGTATACTATACAGATGGGTGCGGTCCTAACCTGTACAATATTCCTGTAACACGAGATTAATTTGAAAAAAATGAATGCTGAGCTAAAACTGCATATATATAACAACCATGTCAGGTTCGGAGACTACTGGCAGAGAGAGAGAGAGAGAGAGAGAGAGAGAGAGAGAGAGAGAGAGATTTCTAACCAATTAGTGTCAAGTCGAGGCCCCACTGGTAGTAAAAATATGAAAATTAAGAATTGATAAGGGTCGTCAAGTTGGTTACTTATTCCTTATTCGTTACTTATTCCGTATTCTTTATTCGTTACCTATTCATTACTTATTCCTTATTCCTTATTCGATACATATTCGTTACTTATTCCTTATTCCTATTCGTTACCTATTCGTTACTTATTCCTTATTCGTTACCTATTCGTTACTTATTACTTATTCCTTATTCGAATTTAGTATCTTTTCCCTTTTAATGCTTTGTTTTGTTATCTCTGGAAATAGTTCTTGGTTTGTAGAGGTTAAATTACCCTTTTAGCCCGTAGGTATCCTTTTTGCATTCGACTGATACCCTGTTACTTACTTGTTCCTTATTCGATTTTTATACGTTGCACCTTTTAATGCTTTATTTTCGAGTTTCTGGTGTTGGTTTTATTTCGTAGAGGTGAAACTACCCTATTAGCGCGTGTTTCCGCGCTGGACTGATACCCTGTTACTTATTCGCTACTTAATTGTTCCTTATTCGATTTTTATATGTTTCACCTTTTAATGCTTTTTTTCTTTTCTTTACTTGTCTCTTGTGTTAGTTCTTGGTTTGTAGAGGTGAAATTATTCTATTAGAACGTATGTACCCGTTTTCGCGTTCGACTGATACCGTTTTATTATTGAGAGAAGATATGAAACTTTCTTTCGGAAGGGTTAAGATTAAGATTGAATACAAAGTCTTTAAAAATCTACAAAACTTACCTTTATACATAATTTCTTCTCTAAAATTAGATTGATTTGTTACTTACAATTTCTATTATTGTGCAATACATCTCTGAATTTGGATTATGATTAAATATTTGATATATCATAGTTTCTGACACAGAATGAATGTGGTCTAAGTACTTTAATAATTTAAAATTGGACATTTACCAATGATGTGTACCAATTTGAAGACAGGCCCAAAATTTAAAATCTATTTATATTCAGCATATCAAATAACATCAATACTTCCTTTTATGAAATCAAACCAAGTTTAATTTTGGACCCTTTAGACCTTGATATGGTCCAATCCAAAAACAGGGCCCAAAATCCAAATTCTAAATACCCAGTTTAGATTCAATATATCAAAGAACCCGAAAATTCAAGACTTTGTATTAAACCCCATTGAAATTGGCGAAGAAATAATCAATTTATGCTAAGTATTACAAAAGTATTGTTTGTGGCCATTTTTCCTATACCGTTAGGGTAATACATGTAACCCCCAAATCAATCCCAACCTCCCTTTTATGGTATAAAATCTTGTGACACAATTAAATAGCAATCTATAGACTAATACTCAAGTTATTGTCTAGAAACCAAGAAATCCTAGTTTTGGCCCCTTTTCGGCCGGTAATTCCTAAACGATTTGGGCCATGATCCCAAAATCAATCCCAACCTTCCTTTCGATGTATGGAACCTTGCGGTAAAATTTCCATACACTTATACACAAGATATTGTCCTGAAACAAGAAAATGCTTGTTTTGGCCTCTTTTGACCCATAATTACTAAACAGCTACTACAATAACCCCACAATCAATATCAACGTTGCTATTGTAGTATGGAACCGTGTGGTAAAATTTCATAGAGATCCATACCTTCATACTCAAGTTATTGTCTTCAAACCAGACAAATGCTTGTTTTTGCCCATTGTTGGCCATTAATTATCAAACAGCTACGGCAATAACCCAAATTAATCACAACCTTCCTATTGTGGTAAGGAACCTTGTGCTAAAATTTCATAGAGATCCATACACTTATACTCAAGTTATTGTCTGCGAACCAAAATGTCCTCGGACGACAAGAAAAATGCTTGTTTTTTGCCCCTTTTAGCGCGCTTAATTGCTAAACAGCTATGACAATAACCCCAAAATAAATCCCAAGGTTTCTATTGTGGTATTGAATCTTGTGCTAAAATTTCATAAAGATCCATACACTAAAACTCAAGTTATTGTCTGCGTACCAAAATGTCTTCGGAGGTCGACGCAGACATCGCCATAGCATAATACGTACGCAAAAAGTTTTGCGATCGTATAAAAACGAATATGAACGAAGAGGTAACAGGGTATCAGTTGAGAGCAGAAACCAGTACATATGCGCTAACAATGTTATTGCAAATCCACGAACCCAAAACAAACACCAGAGTCATGAAAACAAAAGGAAATCATTCCAGAGGTGCAATGTATGAAAAGCGAATAAGGAACGAATAGGTAACAGGGTATCAGTTCAGCGCAAAAACTGGTACAAATGCGTTAGCGGGGTTAATTTAACCTAACAAAAAAAACTAGAATTGACACCAGAGACAGGAAAATAAAATAAAAGAAAGCATTAAAAAGGTGCAACGTATAAAAAGCGAATAAGGAACAAATAAATAACGAATAAGTACCAGGGTATCAGTCCAGTGCAAAAACGGTAGCATACGCGTTTAAAGGGTCATTTTACCTCTATGAACCAGGAACTAACACCAGAAACAAAAAAAAAACAAAAAAAAAGAAAAGAGAAGAAAGCATTAAAAAGATGCAACGTATAAAAAACGAATAAGGAACGAATAAGGAACTGGGTATCAGTTGAGCGCAAAAACGGGTACATACGCGCTAATAGAGTAATTTCACCTCTACGAACCACGAACTAACACCAGAGACAAAAAAGAAAAGAAAAGAAAGCATTAAAAAGGTGCAATGTATAAAAATCGAATTAGGAGCAAATAAGTAGCGAATAAGTAACAGGGTATCAATCGAACGCGAAAACGGCAACATACGCGCTAATAGATAAGTTGCACTTCTACCAAGGAAGAATTAAAACTAGAGATAAAAAAATAAAGCATTAAAAAGGTGCAACATATAAATCGAATAACGAACAAATAAGTTGCGAATAAGTAACAGGGTATCATTTGAGCGCAGAAACTAGTACATATGAGCTAACACGGTTATTGCAAATCCACGAACCCGTCGAGAGCAGAAACTAGTACATATACGCTAACAAGGTTATTGTTAACAGGGTAAGTAGTAAGTAGCTGGCAATGTATGCAAAACGATACAAGGCCTTTTCCTTGAAGTTATTTATGGAGATTGAATCGAATTCGACATGCATACGGTAATGAATATCTTGTCGCACATCTGTTGTTCCAAAAAGTGCATTATTTTTCTGTTTTGTTGCCTTTGGCAAATTTTGAGTGATGGCAATTCAACAAAAAATGCAAATTATCATTTCCTTTTCGCACTGAGCAAATTCAAATAATAAGAAAATCTTAACATGTTCCGTATTTATTCTTTGCTTTTTCGATCTGGAATAGAATTAATCTCTCCGTAAAAAGGAATAAAATACTTCAAAAGCTACTGAAATTACAAAATGTTCTAAGCAAACATTAAGGGACCAAAAATGATGTACATTAATATTCTAATTTGCAGAAACCAAGACATAACTTAATTTGATTCATTGTCAACCATCGTCAACAACACTGAAAATCATAAGTTGGGCAAAATAGGAGGAAGGAAACTGAGATATGATGAGTATTTCTAAAAGGCTCATAAAAGTTAAATGTGTATGTTCTGTCAAACTTGTGTATAAACACGTCAGAGGATTGGTTTGGTTGTTCTGTGTTTTTTGCGAAAACTGACTACTGGTGAAATTTGAAAGAAAATTAAAATACACTTTGACAGACGGTAGAATTGAGATAAATACCACATGCATTCGAAAATCGTACAATCGTATGATTTTAAGTTCGATGTTGAATAATAGCTGACACATTGTGGTTTCATTTTATAGCAAGATATTGTTGAATTTATAATTCGGGAATTAATTGTAACTGTTCCCTTGTTAGATAATGAAAAATAAAAAAAATCGGAAAGTCACACTTTATTGCGATTTTACAAAAATCCACACCATAAGAAAACTCTGCGAAAATGCTAAAATGATAGTATGATGTTTTACTCATGTGGATTTCCATCCGTGAGGTGAGTCGGTCCATTAAAATCTTAAATAAGGGACTTTTTCTTGATTTTTCAATCCATTATTAAAGCACTTTTTTGTCAATAAAATCAATATTTAAGAATGGAATTAATCCTTTTCGCAATGTCTATATATAGATATATATATATAGAATTGTATAGAAAATTATAGAATTCAAAGAAGATTTGATATGATATACATTTTGAATGTTCAAAATGATGCAATCAATACATTTCAAGATAGTTATTTAGGGTTCAGTCCGTTGAAATCTCGTTTGGGAATTATTTCCAAAACATGTGATACAAGTGGAAAATATCAATGAATATAAAAAGTGTTATAATCAAACCAAACTCTGTGAAACAAATTGTGTACTTACACTAAGTAGTATTTGGGTAATACAATTTTCAATTTTATAACCAATCTGATAAGTGTCATCAGCCAAAATGTTGAGAAAATAGGTGAAGGTACAAAGAAATGATTTTACCAAAAACATGTACATCCCATATCAATTTTTTCTTTTCAAAATTCTTAGATATGTATTTTCTTCAATCAATTATAACAAAGTAGTTGAAATAACATGCTTTTTGTTCTAAAAACAGAAAAATCCAAGATTTACTAAATTGACAGCATGGTCAATTTGACACGAAAAAGTAACAGAATTTTATAAAACTTTCTAATAGTTTTTTTAGTTAAATTTATTCAGATTAGTCCACTTCATCCTTAGTGAAAGTATGAAAAAAATTTAATTGTAAAATTGTAATTTTTGTTTCATGATAATAGCTCAAAAATGGGTAAAAATTGATGAAAAATGGGAAAATCATAAAAATTGAGTACTTTCAAATGGCTGTAGCAAACCAAAAGTGCACCACCATATGATTTTTTCTTCATCAGTTACTTTCTAAGTCATATAAACCCAAAAATCAGGTTAAGAAAAAAAGTTTAAATCTAAAAATGTTTGGCTCCTCAGAGGTGCACATCCTTAACATGATAATTTAAGTTGTGAATAAAATAAAAGAAGTGTTATAACAGTGCGTAAATTTTTAACCCAAACGTGATGTGTAAGCAATAAATTGTAAACCAATATCGTCATATAACCAATATAATCAACTTACAATAATATGAATACATTTTATAGTACCAGGTATATAAGAAACCACTCAGAAAATATATTAATACAACAGAAAAAAAGTGAAAAATAATTTTCGGTTAATTTAATCTTGAAATAACGTAAGCAATGGCCTTATAAGTGCCTGTCTTTCTAAATTTAATTCTTGTATGAAATTGAGTTCCAACGAGACATACTTTAATTTTTGTTTTCTTATTATATTATTAAGATGACTATAGAAACATTTGATACACTTAAATAAACATCAAAATGTTGGCAAGACGGAAATATTTCTAAACATTAATTTTTATTGTGGAGTCATTACGCAAGCGTAAATAAATTTTCTCGTGGAATAAAAACTTAACAGTATGTTCAATACTTTTAGTACTATCGACGACATCATTCTATAAGAGCACCGAACCAATAGTAGCAATGTTGTTGTGCTTGTTAAAGCTGCGATTAGAACAAGAACCATCGAAGACAGTAATTTATGACTACAATTTTCACGAATTCAATCATTCGATAAAAACATTTGAACTTCACTTTTAAATTAAGTAAATTGTCAAAGGTTCGGAAATGTGAAACAACTTTGGCCATGATTTTCAGTTATTTCCAGCCAACAGTTTCGGATCCGTTCTGGTATATAGATAGAATCGCTTTTATTTTTGACATGGTTTAATTTTACCGTTATCAGTAACAAAAAATATCTAACTAATTTATTAGTTGTTTTTGGTTTTGAACCAGCTTTCAGTAACTGTAAGAACTCTTTTGTCGTTATGTTTTTGTTTTCTTTTGTGCTTTGTGTCGATCATATGAGTCAAGTTATTTCGTACTGATTTTTATGGAACGCCAAAAATGTCTGACAATGTTTATGTTCATAATGTGATGTTCGTTTACCATAGTATAATGTGATTTTAAATTATTTTGAGTGATATGACCTTTACATGATGTTTAAAAAATGAAAAGGCCAAAATTCCAGGGTAGAAAATCCTTAGTATTTTGAAAAATTCAACGTTTTGTAAACAGTTGATTTTTAGTTATGACCATATCAATGATAATTTATCTCAACACAGAAGTGCTGACTACTCGGGTGGTGATATATAAGATATATCACCTTTATATGATATCCATACAGTTTTGGCTGCTAGATTACCAGTTTTGGCACTTTAACCAATTATATCTGTTTGGGTTGAACACCCAAATTTTTAAAATATAACAGAACTATAAACATCTGTCATACAAGTGGGAGTTTTGGCTAGCTAAAAACCTGGTTCACTCACCTTTTCTTCAGAAAATGCTTGTAGCAAGTCAGGAATATGGCAGTTGTTAACCATTCGTTCCGTTGGTTGATAAAGTCAAACGTTTGATTTTGTGAAGTTTTATGGATGTGCCCCGTTTTGAGGATTTACCTTGAAGTTCGATATTTATGATCTACTTTTTGGGACATTACGTATGATGTGCAAACGACCTTATATGATGTTAAGATGTCTTTTATTATGTGCGTAACTGTTCTGTTTTATATCGTGTGCGTTTTCCTTTATAGTATATGCAAACATCTCTTAAAATGATGTGATCTTATTATATTGTGTGTGTTTGTACCATTATATGATGTGTTTCCTTTTACTTCATTTTATTCTGCAATCCGCCAACTATTGTACAAATAATAGTTACACAAATGAATTGTTGTACCTTTACGAATAAAGTTTCATGTTACCCAGCTTCCATAATGAGAAAACGATAATGTGAATATTTCTGTTTGTGTGACAAATCATTTTGGATCCTCTATGCGGTCCGCGTTTAACCTATGCAGATTTCTTTGAAAACATCGGAAACAACTATTTGGATCTAAACAAATAACCCATAAAGTGACGGTGTAAATTGCAGGATTTTTCGTCCTGTTTCGAAACCTCGTACAAAGAAATTTTATATTTTTCGACTATGTACATATTTTGTATATATATGATGTCAAAACGTCGTAATATGATTGCTTTCGTCGTTATTAAAGTCAATAAACCTGATAACGATTTGATCGATTAGACTTCTACGTCATAACTGATTCCAAACCACCTCTATGCAATCAATATACATCTTGCTCAAATCCGTAGCTTTTGATTCTGATACTGAAAAATGTTTGGTCGATAAGTCTGCAGCAATGAAACGACTAATATAATCTTTAAATTATGCTTCGAGGTTCAACTTCGGTTTTTGTTTTTGTTGATTTGTTTGTGTGTGTGTGTGTGTGTGGGGGGGTATGACGGGAAATCAAATTGTTTGTTCTATCGAATTTATTTCCCATCATGGTCATTTTATAGTCTTCAATCTGAAACAGTACTTAGACCATCGATTCAAATCAGTATTTTCAGGTTTAAAATTCAATGGTTGTAATTGTAGTTTATATATGAAGTCCTCGGTTGCTGTCTGTATAAGAATAAAAAAGGTGGTATGATCGCCGATATGACATCTCTCAACTAGAGACTAAATGATAACAAAATCATTATTTGTACCGATGAAAATAATACTCATATGATGCCAGTTCTTCCTCAAAGAATCGATAATATAGCAGGTGAACAATTTCAAGATGTGTGCAATCTTTCTGTGAAGTTTCAAAGATCTCGGTGGAAAAATGTGGGAAGAGTTGATTACACAAATTAGGTCCGACATCACCATACTATATACAAGCCGGTTTTAGATATAATAAAATACTACGCAAATTCTTAAACAAAACTGACAAATTAAATTCACGGAGGAATAACATCCATAATCAAGTTAAAAAATTTATTGTGCAAAGACATAAATACATGTATAAAAGGGTATAAAATTCATGTAAAATGTAGGTAAAAACAGAGAAACGATTTAAAACTGTCAAAAATAAATCAATAACACATTGAGATTTCTTATCGAAAACAAAATTATATTTTCATATAATAAAAAACCATTTTCAGTACACAAGTAAGGCTATTTAGTAAGAAACTGTAAATATTTCCTTAGAACTTTAAAAAAAGAGAACGTGGCAGGTGCGTTCGACTCCAATCTTAATTGAAAAGGATTTCCAGTTTTCCTGCCGATGGTCAGTGGTTTAATTTTCTCCGGGTACTCCGACTTCCTCCACCAATAAAATCTGGCCGCAACGATATAGCCAATAATACTAAAAGTGGCGTTAAACACCAGCAAACAATCAACCAATCGATCAAAAATGAGATAACTTTTCCAATAAAGTAAATAGTTAAGTTTTTTTTTAATCATAGACCAGTATTGTGATAATTCTGAGTAGTCTTTGATGAAAATATTGGTAATATTGCTATTGTTTCTAATACTTTGAATCGCTTACCACTTGAAACTAGCCTTCAGATAAAGAAAAAAATAAAATAATCATCTATATTTTGGTTAAAGCACAACAACTATACAAGATTATTATTTCAATTTAATTGCAGCATATGCGCAGCTCTGCAATCAAAGCATCTTCATTATAGTGATAAGAATAAAATATTTGTGGTGGAACAAGAGGAAAAAAGGCAATGGCCCTTCTTCATTGAGTGTGTATGTGGTTGGAAATAGGGAGAAATTAAATAAGTTTGTGTGAGGAAGAATATTTTGATATCCCTTTACGTATTGGCCAAAAATTTATTTTGAGGATTCTTAAAAAAATACAACACTTTAAAAAAAATATATATAGTGGATTACATGTATATGTTACAGGCAATTTTGAATTCAGGCATTTTCTAAAATGCCTGAAAATTTTAGGCATTTTCTAAAATGTCTATATGATTCAGGCATTTTACATAATGACTATTTTTTCGGGCATTTAACATAATGCCTAGAAAAATGACAGGTTTTTTAACAAAAGCCTGAATTTATTAGAATGAATTAAATGTTTACAAAAACTTAACCATTGAAAATATTGAACAGAGTAGGATAAATACGTCCAATTTAAAGGTTTTACTATTCTTTAATTGATTTTACTATTTTTTTTTAAATATTCACACAAGCACTGAACTCAATAAGAATTTGTTATTTCACGTGAATGTTTCCGCTCTACACATTTGTCCTGATTATTTTGCAAAAGAAAACTTTGGTGTTACATTTCGTCTTCTTATAAGGACTAAAAATGCATTTGGTAAATCTCTGAAACCTGCTGAACCATCACATATTCAGTTCTTTCAATATTATTTCTGACACAAGTTCAAAAACACGGGTTTCCACAAAAAAAAAAAGAAGTAAATATCTCTACAGATGGTATATTTTATCATCATTACTTTATTTTCTACAGCAGTAGTCAAAATCTACCCTCAATTCCAGTAATGCATAGCCAAATTATTTGATTTGTTATTGATTTGTTTTTGTTCTGAATTTACATATTCTTTTGGGGGTTTTATTTGTTTTTTAAATTGTATTCTTCAATAAGACCATTTGCCCTCAGTCTTTGTGAAAAACACAAAATACTGCTCTGAGGTACTGCTTCATGCAATATCAGTCTGTTGTAATGATGGTAATACTTAAATAAGTTAAAATTTTTAACCCTATAAACTTTCTCTGTTAATATTTATAAAAAAAAAAAACTTATACTGAACCATAAGGTTTTGTTTTGTAAGATATGGTGTTTCTTTCTGTAAGATATTGTGTTTCTTTTTGGTAATCTATCTATTTTTCTACTAATTCCTGAGACTGATCAGGCAATTTGTTTAATTTTGTTTAAAAATTTCAGTCATTTTATAAAATGACTAGGGTTTTTTAGTCATTTTATAAAATGCCTAAAAAAGTTCAGGCATTTTACAAAATGCCTCAATTCAGAAAAGGCCTGTAACATATACGTAAAGTCGTAACACAACAAAAAGGCTTGCATGAAAAAAATATAAAAAAGACAGCAGTAATGCATTTTTGCCCGTAAAAAATTATCGGGAAATAGATTTGTTTAACTTCCAAATTAAAATGGTCTTCCTTCTGTCTCTACTTGGAATATAAAAATTACTTAAAGTTCTTTTCTAAAAGATTTTCATTTTTTTTTTTCTTAAACCTTCTAACATAGCTAATCTACGCGTGATATTGATAGTTTATAGTTATATTTTGAAATCCAAAGAAAAGAACCTTACAATAAATCACAAAAGATTTGTGATAAACAAATAGATGTTTGAAAGCAGTGAATTATATAAGTCATAGAAAAGACTGAACACATATAATGATAATATGGGTATTTCAAAATGATTTAGAAGACCTGAGTCACTTTAAATGTAGATTGTCTAAACTCCGTCTTAACGAATTTTTCACACCGTTTTCCGTAAGCATATAATATGATTGTCTCGCACCCCTAATGAAAGAGGTTTGATTTAAATAGTAGACTTTTTTTATTCAAATTAGAAACCTACGTACGTGATTGACCAAAAGAAATCACAAATTAATCACTGGTTCTAATTATTGTATCATTGAGACACATTCATTTAACATACAGCATAACCCATGTAAAATGAGATGCCTCCCTAGATCCATGACTTATCATTAGCACCAGACTAAAGTATATTTCTTATAGCATAACACTAGGTTAAATCACGTTTTCTTTCTTCTCCCCCTGAACACTTATAATAGCAAATAGTTGTTTTTACTGTCTTTGAAACCACTAGTAACCTAATCACAAAAAATATAAAATCCTTGGTCAAATACAAACCCGTGATGAAATAGATGTACTATTTGTATTTGAGTCCTACAGAAAATTCAAGGCATAATTATTTAATAAGATTATTGATTTTTATGTTACAATGTATCAAGGGTGTACATATAAATTATTCTTTAAACTGACAATTCTACTTGGCAGGAAAAATAAAATAATGATGATAAAAAAGGTAAATATGTGCAATATTGACTTAAATGAATAGTGTACTCATACGACAGTTAAATAAAAAAATACAATTATATTTCATTAAATGATGTTTAACATCTAAAAGCGGGATAAAATCTGTCGACTGGCCTAAAAATAATCAGAAAGATGGTAATATGCTCTCCTATCATAAAAGTTATCATTTCCCCCATTTTACCATAGCAAACAGCTGGTTTAAAAACTTATATTTAATATTTACCATTAGTGAATAAGATCAACTTTACTAAAAAGTAACGTTAGGTTTTACTATAATACTTTTAATAAATGTAAAAAGGTCAATATGCATTAGCGGATCTAATCGATAGCACGGCTTTGTGTGTAAAGAGCTCGCTTCAACGATTTTCATTCCACATGAAATACAAGAGCACCCGTTGACAAACAAGCACCAACACACGAGCATCTAAGTTATTTTTAGACTGACAGATTTGATCCTGCTACATACATATTGATCAACAACATTATACATTTGTATGTAATAATCAAACATTAATAACCGCCTCGTTCTGGTGTTATCGATTGGATCCGTTACATTTCCCTTGACGTGACAATTGTCTTTGAGCATTGCCAAAGGAATGACTTTAATGCGTATCTTAAGATGAAAATGTCTCCATTCTTTAGTTTCTTTCTATATATAAATCATGTTGGAATTCATTCATCATCTAATGGTTTACCTGGAAAATATAAAGAATGCCTCTCTAGAATTCTTATGAAACGAATACAACCATAAAATCACATAAATGCTTCATTTGCTTTCTATAGAAAAAATTACATTTTTGCTTTTATAATGTATGTTGTTCATCATAAACAGAATGTGGAATGAGTCTTGTTTTTAAGGTTAATGAATTCATGCGGATATTTGGAATGCTGGTTATTTTCAAAAATATTTGAGACTTCAAAGGTATAAAATGAAAATAATAATTTTAATTTAGTTGCGTTCGTTAACTTGCTTTTTTTTATTTTTTGTTAAGGTTTTTATGTATTTTGTGCCTATCTGATTAGTGAAGCTGTAGGCTTTTCCAGTTGATTTATACAGTTTTGTTCTTGCGTTCAGCTGTAACACCACTGTAAGGGATTAGAGGGAGACTCAAGCGCTGATAAACTTGTTAAACCCCGCCTTATTCTTCTTGAGCCTTCCAAAGTAAGGAGCCTGTTAAGTTTTGGTTGTCGTTAGTTGTGGTCTGCCATATTTGTTTATTTTATATTTTGTTTGGAATAAATCATGCCGGTGGTTTTCAATTGTTTTACATATTTTTTTCATACCGAGGCCTTTTAAAGTTTACTATACTCTATCGGTTGTGTTCATTGTTGAAGGCCATATGGTATCTTTAGTTGTATCTATTGGTTCACTGGTTGTTAGTTGTCCCATTGGCAATCATACCTCATCTCCTTATTTAAACATTAATTGTTGTAATCCAGTGGCAAATATTCCATGCATGTTCAGGACGAAAACAAATTAACAAAAATACAATAGATAGATCCTGTAATAAAAATCGTCCGGGATGAAGGTAGGGGACTGCCACTGGAAAACGAGGGTATATTGGATAAGGACTGAAATTTTGCATTGCCACAGGCCACCGACGGAACCCATCAAAGAGACGTTGCAAGTTTTCACAACGTGCAAACAGCGTGGCACTCTCTCTACACGAGTCATCGGATTTAACGTCCCCATTCTGACAGGACGTGGATGCGTATTTATACATCCTGCACAACCATACAGACGCCCCAATTTGGCAAGAATTGTACTGCCAGTCGGCAGAAGATCAATGTGACCATATATTTATATTCCCAAGTCATCCTTGGGACAAAAAATGCCTTATGATTTCCTAAGATTTACTTAGACCAAATGCATAATTGCTTACAATATGGTGGTTAGAAAATGAAAACAACACGTTATAAATTTTATGCGTCCGAAGCGCTTTTTTGGATTTACCTTCGTCAAGAACGCTCAAAGCCGAATATTTGTACCGGAACAGTTGAAGCGCTATATAACCGAAAAGCACCTAAAAAAATAGTCAAATCCATATAGACGACCAGCAGAGGTATCGACCCAGTGCTTTAACAAATGAAAACAACACGTTATAAATTTCATGCGTCCGAAGCGCTATAGCAAAAATCTACGATTCTGTAGACTTCATTTATATTTGACACAGTGACTGTTTTCCTCTATTGTTATACAAAAATAGCTTACCTATTGGTAATTACTATAATAGCTTACCTGTTGATAATTACTATAACAGCTTACATGTACATGTTGGTAATTACTATAACAGCTTACCTGTTGATAATTACTATGATGGTGATGTTCCCGGCGTACTTCCCTGAATATTTATAAGTGGTACCATTAAGACCTGCCCTGATGGAGTCACGTGTTTTACAACCGGAACTGGAGAATGATTGGCAGTGCCATCTGTGTCTGTTTTGTTATGGTCATGCTTATGATCATGCTTATGTTCGTGTTTATGCTCATGTTTATGCTCATGTTTATGCTCATGCTTATGGTCTGAAAAACAAGCAGAAATATTCCTAACATGAACAAAATAAAACATGAAAAAATTGAAATGCATATTCCCTGCTCGACCATTGCATACAACTTAAAAATTGAGGTCTTAGAAGTTCTATTTACCGTGGTTTATATTCTGCTACACAGTCATTTTGTAAATCTAATAAAGATACGCACTAACGCTCGGTATGATCAATTTTCCCCCTTGGTTTATATTCTCTTACAGAGCCATTTGTTTAATCTAATTAAAATATGTACCAAGTTTGTTTTCCCCTGATGATGCTGGTTTACTTTCTATTTCACAGTAATTTCTTAAATCAAATCAAGATACGTAATAACGTCCTGTATGCTACTTTTATCTTGGTTCATATTCTGTTACATTTCTAACTCAAGTTATTTGTTTAAACTATTTAATCCAGTTCTGGCACCTTACGTAGACTTTATTGATCCTTGTTAAGATTTTATCAAAGGGTTGGTTCTAGATCCATATACCAATATACATGTACATATAATTTACATAGTGAAATATTAGAATCGCTTCTTAATCCTGGCTCAGATTCATTAACAGAGAACGTTCTGGATCCATATAATCTCCCTTATGAAATCAATCTTATATGTATTCCATTAGAGGTAGTTCAAAATCTGTATAGTTTACATGGTGACATTTAGACATGTAAGCTATCCTTGAACTTTGGTCTGATTAAAAACAGAATTAGTTTCAGATCGAGATACTAGTAACTCACCTATTGAGGCTTTAGAAGCTCTCCTTGATCCTGGTCTAGACTCTATAACAGAGCCAGTTCTTGATCTAAATCCTTCCTCATCTTTTTGTTCTATAAATCCTACTAATTCTGTACCTTCTTGTTCGTCGTCAAGGTCTGGATTGTCACTCGTAGTATATACTGCAATACATTTAAGTTTAATATAATACATGGTTGTTGTTGGTGTTTTATCACCGGGTTTGTACTTACGTGGGTCATTTTCAAAAATGTCGAATTTTCAGTAACACCCATGCTTAAAATTTTATTTCTAATGGAAAATGCAGTTGTAAGACTAGTGTTTAAATGAAAGTTTGTAGGATTTATTAGTCAGAACATTAATAATAAACACGATTTAGATCTATTTTGATAAGATTATTTAAGTCCGATTTTTGCGTAATTTATGTGGGTACAGTGTCCGAGTAACCCATTTCAAATGATTTTTCCTATTTTCTGATCGCCTTGATATCTGCAAAGGGACTTTTTAGAACGTAAATAAGAACTCTAACGAAAATCGTAGCTTCTTTATTGTTATATGTGACATTTTTCTACAAACTAAATTCAATCAGCTTACATGAAGTTCATGTCCATCCTGTTACCGCTACTTAAATCAGCCATTAAATTTTTCTCCCTATGAATATTGAACTAGTCAGTGTTGATTTCAAAACCGCAAAGTAACCTAAACATTTAACACAGCACGTTTCTTGTATAACAGTGTAGAGAAAAGAAATTTCAAGACATTTAGTGAAAAAATAGTGGGTACTTTTTGTCATGTCTATGCTGTTACCAACATATTGATTAATTACACCAATATTATACTTGCAAAAGTGCAATAACGTGTTGGAAACCAAAATCACAACAGAAACACATTATTACTTCATCAAAGGAGATGTTATTTCACAACAGCATTCAAAATGAAAAATTTGTCTATCCTGTTATGTCTATCCTGTTACTATTGTTGCTATGGTTACAGTAACAGGATAGACAATATTAGACAGAAACGGCTTTAAAAGTTTATAATAACATATAATTCCACACATAATGAAATGTTTCATTGTTTGAACTCATCTAAAGGTTATAACGTCTTAATCTTCGCAATTTAGCATTTGCAGGTGCAATACTGCTATCGGTAACAGGATAGACAAAAGGGAACAGGATAGAACTTAATATAGTGATATATCATTAACGTACGTTCCTGTTACCAATAAAATAAAGATAAAAGTAAACCAACGTGCGACGGATTTACTTGATGTTGGATTTATTTGAAAGAGAGAACAAATGCTGAACATTATGAATTGCTATTTTAGACTTGCATTACTGGTGGTTATTTTATAAACTTTGAAAACCAATTTTAGAGGCATTTTCAGTACAAGATGGAAAATTGGCAAATAATCTATTATTTCACAGAATGAATATATATAGAAGTTTTACTCTTGAAAACCATCTTATTGGCTACGAAAATCAAGCTTAAAATTTTATGGCAACCTTTTTAAAATACCCGAAATTTCTTTTGAACATGGTAACAGGAGAGACAATATATTGCACCACCTATCAAAAATGTTTCAATATATTTTTGTATGACATTATCAAGATTGCATCTTTTCATGTGTTGTTCTATAAGTACTGTTTGTTTTGATTTGCTTATGACGAGGGTTGTTTGAATAAGTAACTAATCAAAGATAACAGGCTAAAAGGCGCATTAGCTGGACCAAATCAACATATGATTTATGTTTTTGTTTCAAACATCACATAACATAAAGATCGTATCATTTTCTGCTATTTTTTAAATAAAAAAATAATGAAAAATTGTATTGTTCGCGATTTAAATGCATAAACCTTTCGCAGAGGCAAGATTCGCGCACCAACCGATAACACAGTTCAAATAAATATTATTTGCTTTCTACAAACTATTCGCACCCGAGATTTTTTGGAATTTTTACGCGACTGTCATACAAGTGAGAGGTTTAGCTAGCTAGAAAACCAGGTTTAATCCACCATTTTCTACAGAAGGAAATGCCTGTACCAAGTCAGGAATATGACAGTTGTTTTCCATTCGTTTGATGTGTTTGATCTTTTGATTTTGCCATTTGTTAAGGGAATTTCCGTTATGAATTTTCCTCGGAGTTCGGTATTTTTGTTATTTTACTTATGAACATTTCACTTGATCTCGAATAATCGAAAATAACCCACGTGCAAATTTCTACGTTGACAGTATTTAGTACAGTATAACCAAGCAAATGATTTAGGAGCAGAAACTCCGGGTCAATTTCTCAAAGGGGTTTCTTTCTGTGTCCCTTCTATATCTTATTTCATCTTCCAAGTTTATGGCTTTTATTAGGGAACATGGTTCCTCAAAATTATCGACTTGTCTTTAATATTGTCTCTTGCGTTGATATAGCCAGTAAATTGCATTCATATAACGATCAGACAAATATGGAATGTTATTTACATTTCGTTTACAATCGGACAGTGATATGGACATCGAGAAATATGACAGTTGTTTTCCATTCGTTTGATGTGTTTGAGCTTTTGATTTTGCCATTTGTTAAGGGACTTTCCGTTTTGAATTTTCCTTGGAGTTCGGTATATTTGTTATTTCACTTTTTACATCTAACATACCTGTTTTGCTTCCTTGCTTTTTTCTTTTTAGCCATACTAACTTCCCAGAATGCACTCCTGATCGTTTTTGACAGCAACAACAATAGAGCAGTAAACAACAAGATATAGAGACTATAAATCCTATTACTATACTTAAGGCAGTTCTGAAAGTAGAAATAGATTATATGATACATTGGTATAGATTTCTCTAACGGTGTGTCCGTCACATGAGAAAAACAAGTGTTCTGGGTGTTTTTTAATGGTTTTATTGTGTTGTAGAGTTGCTGTTTTGACGGCTGCCCGAATTTTTATGGTTTTATTGCATTGCTGTTTTTTACGGATGCCCGACATCTTTTTGCATACATCTTGAATATCAAGAGTTCGAATTACCGAGCAATTACTATTAGAAGTAACGCTATCATAACAAAAACGGAATAAACGAGAATTGTCATGTTCCTGGTTCTACTGACACCCTTAAAAAGTGATTGTTTACATAGTCAAGCCTCTTCTAGTAGTTACTACGCTGTAATAAGCTATATTTGTGCAATTCCTTCATATTGGAAAGCTTACATTATTTTTTCCTTTAATATTTTAGAGACAGACCAATAGCTAAATAAGAATTGCAATAATTTACAATACGTATACAGAAGGGACATTGAATATATGGTATTTCCATACACGTTATACTATTAATAACCAACGAACTAGGTAAAATCCGCCTCCGTGTGTCGGTCTAGTACAACGCAGGACATATATTCATATCACATTACTTTGTTCCCGTTCTGATATGAATGTAATATTTGCCACTGGATGGTAAACATTAATCCGTCATCATCGACAATTTCATCCTCGTCATCAACAATTGGGACTAGAAATCATCGGGTATTTATATATATTCACAGCTTTCAATTTTTTTGTTATGGGTATTCCTGATGAAGAAAAATTCAGAAAAGCTCTTCCGATGAACCGCTTAGTCATATTAAATAATATTAAAGATTCTTAATTTACCCTTAAAACTATTTTCAATACAGTTGAGATTAGGTCTAATCTCTCTTCAGAACTATAATAATCTGTCGTAGAACTGGTCTAAATTATTCGAGGACAGTTATATCCTTGAACAGTTATACCTTATAACCGCTCTAGGATAGAACTGTCAGAATCAGTTCTAGGGTAGTATTGATCCTATCCAAAACTAAGCATATATTTTGCAATTAAGAGCTAACAGTTTTGATATTATAAAAAAGGGAACAGAAAGATAAAATAAAAACAAACAAAAACAAGTGTACAAAAAAATCCCAAAACGTTATTTAGCGGAAACAACTTCTAAAGAAGTGTATACAAGTAATATAAAAATAAGGAGATGTGGTGTGATTACCAATGAAACAATTATCCACCAGACTTCAAGCAGTTATAGGCAAACGTACGGCCTTTAACAATGAGAAAAACCGATATCGTATAGTCGGCTTTAAAAGCCCCGACATGAAAAATGTGAAACAATTCAAACGAGAAAAGCAACTGTCTAATTTATAACAATACAATTTACGAAAAACAAATATGACAGATATGATCCAACCACAACCACTAAACTACAGGCTCCTGCTTGCTAAGGCACATAAAAAATTTAGCAGGGTTAAACATGTTTGTGAGCGCTCACCCCTCCCCTAACCTGGGATAGTGGTGTAACAGCACAACATAAAAACAAACTGTAAAACCCAGTAGAAATTGGTTTAACTCAAAAGATCGGTACGAGGCACAAAACAACAAACATAAAAACAATAGAACCAAAGCACCGAAATAAGAGTACTCGCAGTTACTGAAAGCTAGTTCAAAGCTAAATACAACTAATAAATAAATAATGTTCTCCCAGACTAAAGTATCAACCAGTACACATCCAACAGGCTAAGTGTAAAGACGTCATTAACAGTCTGAGAAACGCATGACTTTGTGCAATGCCCACAATATAAGTAAACAGTATCGACAGGATGTAGGATACTATTTTCTCATAACTGTAGATACATAGCAATATATATTTTGTTACGTTTTAATTTTCAAAAGCAAAATCAATGTTAGCACCAATAAAACAATATTTAAAGATTTTATGACTACAGTGGAGATCACTTCTAACCTCTCATTAGAACTGTCAGAATAATCTGTCATAGAACTGTTCTAACCTGTCCTAGAACAGTTCTACCTAGAACAGTTCTACCCTAGAACTGTTCTAAGTAGAACTGTCAGAATCAGTTCTAGGTAGAACTGACTAAATCAGTTCTAGGTAGAACTGTCAGGATCAGTTCTAGGGTAGAACTGTCTAAAACTGTTCTAGGTAGAACTGTCAGCAGAACTGACTAAATCAGTCAGGACTGTAGAACAGTTCTAAATGACGTCACTGCAGTAAGGGCACTTTAGAATTTAGAAGAAAAAAATCAGTTCCAATTACTTTACTATATAATAGCAGATTTTCTATATTTTTTACTGATCAAACGTTACATGTACAAATATCGAAGTGGATAGAAAGGTTATCCAACTCATCGGAGAAATATTTTTATAAGATTGCATATAAACATCATTGTTTACGTTTCTTCGTTCCCCGTTTTAACAGTCTCTTCCTAAATATATAACTCTGCATTTAATTCATGGAATTTTAATCGTAATTTACCTTGTTTGCCTTGGATTTACACATTCATGATTTAAGATTCTGTTTTAACAAATGTTCAAACGAAAATTGTACAGTGGATGAATTATGGGATATTAATGAAAAAGTGTTGTATAACGTAAAAAACAATGTACATTTGCACCATCTCGTCAATTTAGCCAGAGTTATCCATAACGATTATAAATGATATCTGGGAGTCTGGAACGTCAGAAAATATATCGATCTGAACATGAATGAAACATTTGCCACTGGACGTTAGGCTACAAACAAAATCAATCATTTTCTTTGCCTGCTTCAAATTATATTAACAGTATACTATTCCAAGAAGAGAACTTCTCATACATGTACTTCTCATTTTAAAATAAATTATATGAATCAGTCATGTGAGTGTTGGATGATGCCGTTAAATAGTTTTGTTTAAAAACAAACCATCACGAACTACTGACTCAAAAGTCAATTTAGTGACGGTTCATTATTATGGATACAGAGAGGAAATAATGGCACGCTAAATTGATGTGGACAAAATTTTTAGATATGGTATACATTGTGTTCCAAAGTTGGTGTCATCTTTATCATACGATCCGTCCTGACATAGAAATATTATTGGTTTACAATGAGGCCATATATATTTATTTGATAAAGTGTAAATATGTTCAGTTTTGGTTGATGCGGTCAAATAATTTTGTTAAAGCGAATCAGTCTGATATATTGAAACTACTGAAATTTGTTTACTATTCAATATTTTGAATAAACATGATAAAAGAGGACATGCTGGTACTCTAAATTGATGTGGAAAGTGTTCCAATATTGCTGTCATTTGAATTATACAATCCATCGTGATATGTAACTATAAGTGATTTACTATGCGGCTATATATATATATATTAAGATTTACATAATAAAGTGTAAATATAAAAAGAAGATGTGGTATGATTGCCAATGAGACAACTGTCCACAAGAGACCAAAATGACACAGAAATTAACAACTATAGGTCACTGTACGGCCTTCAACAATGAGCAAAGCCCATACCGCAGAGTCAGCTATAAAAGGCCCGAAATGACAATGTAAAACAATTCAAACGAGAAAACTAACGGCCTTATTTATGTACAAAAATGAGCGAAAAACAAATATATAACACATAAACAAACGACAACCACAGAATTACAGGCTCCTGACTTGGGACACGCACATACATACATAATGTGGCGGGTTAAACATGTTAGCGGGATCCCAACCCTCCCCCTAACCTGGGACAGTGATATAACAGTACAACATAAGAACGAACTATAAAAATCAGTTAAATTTGGTCAGTTTTGGTTGATGCTGTCACATATGGTCAGTTTTGGTTGATGCTGTCAAATATGGCCAGTTTTGGTTGATGCGGACAAATAATTTTGTTATATGAGTCAGTCTGAGATATCAAAACTACTGAAATTAGTTTACGATTCAAAATTTTGAATAAAAGAGGACATGCTGGCACTATAAACTGATGCGAGCATAATTTTGTAGTCATTGTTTTCCAATATTGCTTTCATTTATATTAAACAATCCATCCTGATATAAAAATATAAGTGATTTACTTTGCGGCTATTAAGATTTACATCAAGTACATAATAAAGTGCAAATATGGTCAGTTTTGATTGATGCAGACAAATAATTTTGTTACATGAGTCAGTCTGAGATATGAAAACTACTGAAATTTGTTTCTGATGCGATATTTTGAATAAAAATAGGAAATGCTGGCACTCTCAATTGATGCGAAAAAAATTTGTGGTCATTGATTTCCAATATTGCAGTTATTTGTATGCTACAGTCCTCTTGACCTAAAATTATAACTGAATTACTGTGCAGCTATATAGATTTACAAAAAGCAAACGTGGTCAATTTTGGTTGATGCGGTCAAAGATTTTATTACACGACTCAGTCTGAAGTATGAAAACTACTGATATTTGTTTACGATTCAATATTTTGAATAAAAGAGGACATGCTGGCACTATAAATTGATGCGAACAAAATTTTATTGTCATCGTTTTCCAATATTGCTGTAACTTGTAGTATATTACAGTCCTTCTTGACCTAAAATTATAACTGAATTACTGTGCAGCTATATAGGTTTGCAGAAAAAGAGCAAATAATGTCAGTTTAGATTGATGCGGTCAAAAGATTTGTGTTAAACAGTTCCGTTCGGGTATGAAAACTACTCGTAAACAGATATCGCATTTGTTTACGACTCAATATTTTGATTAAAGAGGACATGCTAGTACTATAAATTGAGTGCAAACAAAATTTTGAAGTCATTGTTTTCCAATATAATTGCTGTCATTTGTACAATACATCCTTGCCTAAAAATATAACTGGATTACTGCAGTGTGCGGCTAAATGTATATAGATTTACATGATGAAGAGCAAATAGTTTAAGTTTAATTTAAAACATATTTATTTATAATACATGTAATAGTGGATTGGGAAACAAGTTATTACATTTGGTTAATGAGGTCAGATAATTTTGTTATGTGAAACGAGCCATCCTGACTCCCGGAATGACGAATGTAAAACAATTCAAATAATAATGCCCCCTCCCCTAATACTAACGGCCTAATTTATGTACAAAAATGAACGAAAAACAAATAATTTATGTAACACATCAACAAAAGAAAATCACTGAATTACAGGCTCCGGACTTGGAACAGGCACATACATGCAGAATATGGCGGGGTTAAACATGTTCTCTTGATTAAAATCTGAAATAAAACCGTCAAAATAGCAAAACTCTATAATATTAATCGCTATTTTGCCGAAGCCTTTATATTTAGACAAAGAGTTCTTAAAACTTATAAATCAATTCTAGCCGTAGAATTTATAAATCAATTCTAGCCGTATAATTTATTAATCAATTCTAGCCGTAGAATTTCAATTTGTAATCAATTCTAACCGTAGAACTGTTCTAGAAGTAGAACTGACCAAAATTTGGTCAGTTCTAGGTAGAACTGTCTAAAACTGTTCTAGGGTAGAACTGTCAGGATCAGTTCTAGGTAGAACTGTCCAAATCAGTTCTAGGTAGAACTGACCAAATCAGTTCTAGGTTAGAACTGTTCTAGCTAGAACTGACTAAAGGTGTCAGGCTGACAGTTCTACGTACTGTCCTAGAACAGTTCTCCTGACAGATTCTGACAGATTTAATGAGAGGTTAGAAGTGATCTCCACTGTATGTTAAATTGATAACCTTTAAGAATAAATTTATTCAAAGGATCAATTTGTCAACATGAATCGTATCTCAATTGACGGGCTTTATAAACAACATCACCGTAAAAGTCTACAGGTACAGCCAAACTTTTAACCAAATTTTGTTTCTATGAAAGAATTTGGTAAAGCTTTTAATTGATTTGTGATAACAGATTCCTGACTTCATAATTTATCAGGTATACATAAATTACTGTCATTGAAATCTAAAACGCGACTACGGAGACGGGCATAGAGAACAAGTTGTGAAATATACATACCGTAAGAATGGGCCAAAAACATACCCGTCCAAAAAGGGAAAATTAACAATAGGGAACGAAAAATCGTCTCTTTTGTCGTAATTTTTTGTAAAGAGTTTCCCGTGTGAAACTGAAATATCCAAAACTAGAAATGGACAGTTATTGCTGTCTGTATTAGATTTATTTATTTAAAATGAGTTCCTTTGGGTACCTTATTTCCTTATGATTACTTAAGAACTATTACATTGTTCATAATCAAATTTTGAATTTTGAAAAATGAATAATGGATGTACTTTAGTCGTTGCTTTAGTGTTAGTTCTTGTAGCAACAAAATTACCCATTAACATACGTTATATCATAGAACTTAATTTGCTATAAAATGTCGATAATGAACATTATCAACTATTATTCAAAGGTAATTGAAACCGGGATTTAATAATATCAATGATTTCATAACAGATACACTGAACACCTAGAGAAATACCAAACTACAGGTTTTTGATGTGGTTCGTGTTGCTTAGTGTTTAGTTTTTGATGTGGTTCGTGTTGCTTAGTGTTTAGTTTTCGATGTGGTTCGTGTTGGTTAGTCTTTAGTTTTGATGTGGTTCGTGTTGGTTAGTCTTTAGTTTTCGATGTGGTTCGTGTTGCTTAGTGTTTAGTTTTCGATGTGGTTCGTGTTGGTTAGTCTTTAGTTTTCGATGTGGTTCGTGTTGGTTAGTCTTTAGTTTTCGATGTGGTTCGTGTTGGTTAGTCTTTAGTTTTCGATGTGGTTCGTGTTGCTTAGTGTTTAGTTTTCGATGTGGTTCGTGTTGCTTAGTGTTTAGTTTTCGATGTGGTCCGTGTTGCTTAGTGTTTAGTTTTCGATGTGATTCGTGTTGGTTAGTGTTTAGTTTTGATGTGGTTCGTGTTGGTTAGTGTTTAGTTTTCGATGTGGTTCGTGTTGCTTAGTGTTTAGTTTTTGATGTGGTTCGTGTTGCTTAGTGTTTAGTTTTGATGTGGTTCGTGTTGCTTAGTGTTTAGTTTTCGATGTAGTGTTTTGTAGACTGTTGTTTGTCTTTTCGTCGTTTTTTTTACCATGATAGTATTGTCAGTTTATACCATTATAGTATTGTCTGTTTATACCATTATAGTATTGTCAGTTTATACCATTATAGTATTGTCAGTTTCTACCATTAGTATTGTCAGTTTATACCATTATAGTTTTGTCAGTTTTACCTTTATAGTATTGTCAGTTTTACCATTATAGTATTGTCAGTTTATGTTTTTAATTTCCCTTTGGTATCTTCAACCTCTCTTTTTGTAGGAAATATCAACTCTTTATCCCCGTTCCGTGACCTTTAGTTGTTTTGACATCATCGTCCTTCGGTCTCTGGTGCATGGATAGCTATCCCATTAACAATCATAGTATTTTTTTTACCACATCTCATTATTTGTATATTCTCTGGCGTGGCTTCATCTCTGATGGCATAACTGTTACTAAAATACTTGCCATGATTTTAACTAATAATTATTTTAAATTCATTAAACACTGATGAAAACTTCTAGAAGTTGAGATTACATTTCAGTTGTATTTCAAAAGTTTTGTCAGCACCAGTTTGTGATTTGATGGTCACACATATATTTGCATTGACTTCGCTGACGAGTTGCCTGTAAACCCAATTAAAACCATCAAATTGCCAATTGATGTCCACAAATCTTCATAAAATTATACAATATTGACCTTTCTAAATTCGGGAAACGACCCACTAATTTGTTGACATTTTTCATTCTTAGAGAGAATAACTTATTTATAATGTCATTATTGAAGATCAGTCAAGCAAAGGTCTCAAATATTCAAGATTCAGCAAAACGAGAAACTGTGAGAACACCTTTATCATCAGGCAAAGTCATTAGGCAAAATTGATCGTAGATGGATTTAGCTATTCTATTTAGATCCCTTTAGGTCATATAGCTCCTACAGTTATTTTGTTTTCAACTCCAGCTTTCAAAGTTTTGGTTTGATCGTTCCTGATGAAGGTATAGCCAGGTATGGACGCACACACTTAACTAATGTTACGTTCCTGATGAAGGTATAGCCAGGTATGGACGCACACACTTTACTACTGTTACGTTCCTGATGAAGGTAAAGCCAGGTATGGACGCACACACTTTACTAATGTTACGTTCCTGATGAAGGTATAGCCAGGTATGGACGCACACACTTTACTAATGTTACGTTCCTGATGAAGGTATAGCCAGGTATGGACGCACACACTTTACTAATGTTACGTTCCTGATGAAGGTATAGCCAGGTATGGACGCACACACTTTACTAATGTTACGTTCCTGATGAAGGTATAGCCAGGTATGGACGCACACACTTTACTACTGTTACGTTCCTGATGAAGGTATAGCCAGGTATGGACGCACACACTTTACTACCTGATGAAGGTATAGCCAGGTATGGACGCACACACTTTACTAATGTTACTTTCCTGATGAAGGTATAGCCAGGTATGGCCGCACACACTTTACTAATGTTATTTTCATTTATTATATACTGAGTAGTAAATACAGATGAATTGTTTGTGTAATACAGTCATTGGTTTTCCCGTTTGAATGGTTTTTTACACTAGTAATTTTGGGGCCCTTAATTTATAGCTTGTTGTTCGGTGTGAGCCAAGGCTCCGTGTTGAAGGCCGTACATTGACCTATAATGGTTTACTTTTATAAATTGTTATTTGGATGGAGAGTTGTCTCATTGGCACTCACACCACATCTTCCTATATCTATTGGCAAGCGTGCTGTATCAGCTACCCGTGATGATATCGATATCAGCACGGTTGCAAAGGCTTTATCACACCTTTAATCTGTATGACGTCACGTCATCGATTGCAGTCACTGTTGCAAAGGCTTTATCAAACCCCTAATCTGTATGACGTCATGTCAAACCTATAATCTGTATAATGTCATTTCAAACCTCCTTATCTGTATGACATCATGTCACATAAAAAAAAACATCTACGTGAGGTATATGTATATAATAAAATGTATATAATATGGCTTTTTCAATATCACACACCGTATCAACCCTCAACCAATATAATCCCTCGAGCAGAGCTCTTGGGATTATATTGGTTTCTCTAATTCTATGGAAATATATCCCTTTCCGAACCCATTGTATAAAAAAATTTAATCAACGTGTGGTTGCCGGTGATCTCAGAAGATGATTGGCTGAGTGTAAGGTTCATAACCTTTCTCAGCTTACTGAATGAATCAAAATGTTCTAACAGGTGTTAATGAAATTGACAACTTCGTGGAAAGTGGAAGGCACTCGAAGGGGATTTTAGTTTAGAAAAAAAGGAAAATTTATCTTTTAATCATTAGAGAAACAGATTATTACATATTTACGCGTGGATTATCGGATTTATCCAATCTCGATAGTTAAATTATAAATTTTAAAGTCCTCGCCAAGGCTCGGACTTTAAAATTGATAATTTAACTATCTCGATTGGATAAATCCGATAATCCACTGTGATCGCTATTTTACGAATTTTTCCTTTGATATTGCTGACTGATAATTTCCTTTCTCAGCAGAGTCGAGTGATATGAAAACGGAGTCAAGTGATATGGAAATTATCGCTAGAAACTAAGGGAACACGTGCCGTTGTCAAGGAAATTAACAACGTCTTCATAGGTAAAACAGAGATAAACAGATTATCATTGGTCATCTCAACTCGATTGCTTATCTCACTTTCGCCGTACCGGCTCAAGCGAGAAAATCAATCTCGCTGAGATAACCAACGATAATCTATAAGTATCAATGTAATAATCTATATGTCTCGGGTTGATACGGATGTGATATTGAAAAAGCCATATGATATTCTCTATTTATTGTAATGAGGCGGTGCTTTATTTGATCATTCAGTATGTTTTAGCTTCTATAGATAGTGATGTTTTAACCTTGTAACAGAGGCGCCGTGGTGCTTTACTTCTTTATTCAGTATATTAGAATTACTGTATATTGTAACAGAGGCGGTGCTTTACTTTTTCATTCAGAATATTTTAGCAAGACTGGATAGTGGTGTTTCAACATTGTAACAGAGGCAGTGCTTTACTCTTTCATTCAGTATATTTCAGCTACTGGATAATGATGTTTTAATATTGTAACAGAGACGCGGTGCTTTACTTTAATATTCGGTATATTTTAGCTACTGGATAGAGCTTTTTAAATACTGTAACAGAGGCGGTGCTTTACTTTTACAATCAGTATATTTTAACTACTGCATAGTGTATTTTTAACATTGTAATAGTGGTGGTGCTTTACTTTTACAATCAGTATATTTTAGCTACTGTTATAACATTGTACTGTTATAACATTGTAACAGTCAGTATGTTTAAGCTACTCGATAGTGGAGTTTTAACCTTGTTACAGAGGCGGTGCTTTACTTTTTCATTCAGTATATTTTAGTATATTTTAGCAAGACTGGATAGAGCTGTTATAACATTGTGACTGAGGCGCTGCTTTACGTTTCACATCCAGTATATTTTAGCTACTTGATAGTGTATTTATAACATTGTAATAGAGGTGGTTTATTCTAGCTACTGGATAGAGCTGTTATAACATCGTAACAGGAGCTGCTTTACCTTTTCATTCTGTATATTCAAGCTACTAGAAAAAGGGGTTTTTACATTGAAACAGAGGCGGTGCAAACTTTATCCTTCAGTATATTTTAGCTTCTACAGATAGTGACGTTTTAACCTTGTAACAGAGGCGCCGTGGTGCTTTACATTTTAATTCAGTATATTCAATAATAATTTAATTTTGGATGTAACACGTCTTCTGATTGGCTGAAAGTTGTTTGTCTATCAGCACATATACATAATTTTGTCATGTGACCGTGACGACATCAACGATTTTTCATGATTTTCTCCTTAAAAATAGAATTTAGAATTGAATTATCAGGAATGACTGTAATATTTTTCTGTCTATTCGAGATAACCTCAAAAGTGTGGTCCACACTTTAAGATAAACCGCTACGCGGGTTTTTCAGTGTGCACCACATTTTTTAAATGTTATTTCTTCATAGACAGAAAAAATATTACAGTCAATCCTTAATTGTAGGAGAGGCGGTGCTTTGCTTTTCCACTCAGTATATTTTAGCTAGACTGGCTAGTCAGTCGGAAAGCAAGCCCTTAGAAACGACCGTTGTTGCTACTTTCTTAAGACAACAATGGGACTGATATTAAAACCCGCCATTCTGAAATTGCGTTAATTTCGCGGAAAAATAATTTGGCGCCGATTTGGAATTTTTCTTTTTCTGTTTCTTACTTGCCATTAGGGTCAGAAATAGATTTTTTCGATTTTTCAAGCATGGTTCTTATTATCAAAGAAAATAATACTTAAACATGTTATAAATTGTCCGTCTTTTAAAAATAACGTAATGCCTTTGATCGTCGTTTAAGAATTATGCGAAATTGTCTGTTATTTTTTCTTCTTTTTCCAGATAAACAAAGAATATACAAACTATATAAAAATTAATAATAAGTATCTCAAAGTTAAAACAAAATCAAGTCTAACGTTCTATCACCCTTAGGAAACCCTGTTCGAACTAAATTCCAAACGAAAGACATTTTTGACATTGTAGTTTTTTATCTTACACATCGATGTCAACTTGCATCTTTACACAATGTACACACATTTAGTGTGTTTGTTTGAAAAAGCAATGGCGAGTTCAGATGTGAATATTTGACTGGATTAATTATTCTCTTTAAGTCATTTGATTGTTTGACTTAACTAAAACAAGGTAAGGAAATCGTATACTGTCTTTACACAACCTTAACCAAAACTCATTCATTGTTTATAATATTATAAAAAATTGTGATGAAGTAATTCTGCAAAACTGCCAAAGGTAAATGAAAAAGTCTTGTCCTAAATATGAACTTAAAACAATCTCTTTCAGACTAGCATTTTAATCATTCTTATTCAAAGCATGTTCATACTGACATGAAGTGTGACTTACTTTAATACTTGTTATGACTTGTGATCTAAAACATAATATTGTTGACTTAGCACTCAGAATCTGCTCTGAAATACTTTCATAAAAATATAAAAGTGCATAATTGTTAAAAAATAAATAGAAGAAGAAAATATTAGACCCAGTCTTTTTGTTCTTATCTATTTTCAAGTTCATGATTAGAACCATTTATTTATTGGTTTAGTGCTTTTTTTATAATTTGAGTCCATTCATTAGAATCTGCATGGAATCAGTGAGACAAAATGTATTGTTATATTTAGTTTGTTCATACAAGAATTGCAAACTAATTTCCTTTTATTTCAAATAATGAAGAATTTACATTCAGAATACTTTCATTATGGTCTCGTTTAAGTTTAAATGAAAAAGGTAGGATCAGGTATCAGTAATGAAAAGGAGTTCCTGTATTTGATCATTTTAATCCTGTCTTGATCCATTATTCATGAATATTTTGGCTACCCCTTGTATGATTAAAGTAGAAATTTATTTCTGTGTTGAAATAATTTGGTTACAGCAGCATAAATACTTACCAAAATATAAATTTTATAATAAATTAACTCTTGGAATAATAATATTATGGCACATACTGACATAGGGCCTATTTGAGTATTTCACTGAGACTGAGTTCTGAAAAGTGATAAAATGTGTTTCGCTAATGTTTTGCACATTTCTTTAGTATCAAAATATATTCAATAAAATTATTTTAATAATATCCTCATGTAAATAACAGCATATGGTGCTTAATATAATAATAGTTTGATCATGAGAGTGTCAAACAAAGGGACGTAACTCGTAAATTACTATCGGCCCCGCTTCGTCAGAAATATCGACACATCGAAGTGGCACATTTGCGTATTACAGCGTATTAAGTGGCACAAATTTGACATATCATAGTCAAAGTTATGTTACATAACATAATTTAAATTCAGCATAGCTTACCGAGAAGTTAAGAAAGAAAATTACGATTTTAATTTCCAGTGACCGATTTTTTTGGTCAACACCTAGACTTTGAAGACACATTTTGAGAGAAAAAATTAGTTTAATCCATAATTGAGTGGATCAATATATTTCTTATATACTCAAGAATGTTCACTTAAAAGCAAATTAGTTTTAATTCTTGCAAAAAACTACAAATTCCAAAAAACGGGCTTCACTTTTTTTGGTAAAAAAATGCCCATATATGGTAATCACATGACTTCTATTGTTGCTTTAAGAAATGGGGTCAAACCGGGGTCAGCTTTCCGACTGTAGTGATGTGATAACGTTATAATAGCTGTTATACGGAAGTCAAGGATGATCAATAATTCTTTCGATTATTACATTTTCAATACATTGTTAAAGGATAATTTAAAAGAAAATGGTTAAATGTCAAAGATAAAATTTGTACTTAATGTCGTGTAGCTTATTAGAGAGAGCAAAGTAATTACAAATTAGTCATCAAGTTAAAACTGTAATTTACTAAGTAAAATCGTGTAGTAAAAGCTTAAAAACGCTAGTTGAAACATGACGTCTGAGGGAAATGACTTAAAAACTGATCTTGAAATTTCAAAATATTCAAATTAAATATTAGTTATTGAATAGAGAATAAAAGTGGGGAATGTGTCAAAGAGACAACAACATGACCAAAGAGCAGAAAACAGCCCAAGGCCAACTATAGGTCTTCAACGCAGCGAGAAAATCCCGCACCTGGAGGCGGGCTTCAGCTGTCTCTAAACAATAACATAGCATGACTAGACCAGCAAAATGGACGTCACACTTAACTCCGTAAAACATACATTTAAACAAAATTTAAAAAAAAACAAACAAGACAAACAAAGGCTAGAGGTTCCTGACTTAGGACGAACAAAAATGCGGTTGGGTTAAACATGTTTTGTGAGATCTTAACCCTCCTCCTATACCTCTAGCCAATGTGGATATGTTCTCAATTTTTAATTTTAGATGTTTTTTTCCAAAACATTTTAAACTTTTTCGACCTTTTGATGATTTCATAGGTGGCGCCACCTCTCGCCTATTGTAGTTTTGGTTCAAAAGTAAAGGATATGGTGTATACAGAATATTTCAGCAAACTATTTGTGGGAGGAATGTGGCACCACTGTTAATTTTTCAGAAAACAGTCATACATTTTGCAAATGTCGGCAAAAACTCTTTAAACTGAGCAAAAAAAGATCTTCTAGAGGGCAGCTTAAAACAACCGAGTAAAAAAGATTTGTTGGACGGCAGCTTATTTAGTGTGAGATTTTACACTTATATACACAACAATAAAATGTTCACTACATTTATATACAATGTATTAATAACAAAAAATGCGGTGGGGTTAAACATGTTTTGTGAGATCTTAACCCTCCTCCTATACCTCTAACCAATGTGGATATGTTCTCTATACTTCTGTTACACTCCATGCATATTGTGCTTAAGGAGAGTTGACCCCATGACAAGGGACATTACTCTTACAAACGATTATTACGTTTGTGTCAAAACATTTTAATAATTAATTTGTAAGCTTCTTAGTAAGACAGATGTTTTTACTTCCGTTGATATGAAGGCTTAAAACGAATTGATGAAACTGGATATTACAAATGCATTGCATTACCGATTTCAATGGTTATGTCCCTTAATCAAGGTCTACCCACTGGTTTCATTTTTCTCCCACTCTAAATATAGGAGGTATTAAACTACATGTTAGTCCTAAAATGCATTGTCAAGATTCCATGAAAGATCGGATCAGGAAGTACGTGCAGAAATTGGTCCAAAAAAATCTTTTTTTTTGTAGTTACCACTTAAACAGAATGAGGTAATCACACCTGATGAAGTCATTCTTATTGTCCAAAATCTACAAGAACCCCTCACTTTCACTTTTTGTCAAATGTTATTTCTAACATTGTCCACATATTTACTTTTTTAACCTCAAAATAGTCCACCAATCGATTCGTTAGGTCTTTAATTTACACCATCGCCACAAATCCATGTCAGTCATTTAATTTACATCATCGCCACAAATCCATGTCAGTCAGTTAATTTACACCATCTCCACAAATCCATGTCAGTCAGTTAATTTACACCATCGCCACAAATCCATGTCAGTCAGTTAATTTACACCATCGCCACAAATCCATGTCAGTCAGTTAATTTACACCATCGCCACAAATCCATGTCAGTCAGTTAATTTACACCATCGCCACAAATCCATGTCAGTCAGTTAATTTACACCATCGCCACAAATCCATGTCAGTCAGTTAATTTACACCATCGCCACAAATCTATGTCAGTCAGTTAATTTACACCATCACCACAAATCCATGTCAGTCAGTTCAGAAGTTGTTGCTGCTTTGCAACATTGTCAAAGATACCAGATTTACTTCTCATATTCGAAACCGCCACAGTGCAGATTATTTCTGTATTTCATTCAATACTATCATCCTGACTATGCATGTAAAAGAAGTGTGTATTTTAAACTATAATTGTTTGAGTAAATCTAATGTGCAGGTATTTTAGGCTGAGGTTTTACACTCATATACACAGCTATAGCAAGTTCACTACTTGTAAATGTATAATAACTTTATAACTTACATTAAATCAAGAGTTACATCTTGCTTCTTCGGGTTTTTACGTATACCTGGCAGACAACAAAACTGTTGAGGTTTGCCTCCACAACATGCTGTCCATTCGGAAGGATGTCCGGATTCCGGACAGTAGAATGTACCGTTCGTTGCTGTAATTGATTCATTGAAGCACTTGGTACCTGCTGTAAAGAATTTTCAAGAAGGTCCGCTATTAAAATCTACCCTATATTTTTTTGTCTTCAAATACAAACAATTATAAAGAATAACGCCATGTTGAAAAATACTATTGACAATTCATTATCTTATAATTATCATGATCAACCTATCTATATTGTGCGACTCAGTCTTTAACTAAGACTTAAAGATCTGAGCGACTGCATGTCAATTTAAATTACAAATACAAAATCTACCTTCTCTATATTGCCTTAATCATGTTAATATGTTCGAATGTATAAAAGCAATACTGTGTGTAAACGTAAGTATGAATTTCCAGTGCTAAATAAATTCCAAAACCTTTCGTACTCAAAATTTGAAAATGCTAAAATCCAAAATAATGACATATACAACTTGAAGATTCCGCGTCTGCAGTTATCTATAAAAGAATTTATTTTGAAATGGATAACATGATACTTTGTCTTTTAATGTGAGAATCGTTACCTCCCAAAAAAAAGTGTTTATCTAAGCCTTCTAAGACATTTACGTGTATTCTATGCAATTGCACTTCGATTTTCCGAATGGTTAATTTGCTTAATCAGGCAGTGTAAACTAGTTTACACATAACACCAGGTATCGAGATCCGGAAACTGCGGAGAGATCCGAATCACGAGAAGTAAATAATGAAAATTTTGTAACGATGGGTAGGTAAAATCTGGATTCGATTCCTGCGTAGCGAAATTCCTCCGTGTAAATCGGATCCAGAATTTACTTACCCAACGTTACAAACTTTTCATTCATTGCTACCCGGGCTTCAGATCCCTCCGCGGTTTCGGATCTTGACATCCGTTGTGCATATACAATGTTCCATATTCATTAGGACATTAAGACATTTCTTGGTGCTATAGATGTACTGATGATGTAAGGGTAAATAAACATCGTGACATAACCAGTTTACGTACCAGATCTCCATTTTTTTCCAAATTGTTACTATATGCATCTGTATTTAATGAATCGCCAGAGGGAATCGTAATGTAAATCGATCGCTTAAAATTATCCTCCGTTGACATATAAAAAAACATGATAGCCTTCTAATGCAGACACGACAACCCGATCTTAATATGTAAGCTTTTAAGCGACAGAATGACATTTTTCTCTAATTATATACAGGAAAAGTAATTTGTCTTTCTTCTTTGTGGCTTAAATGTTAACAGAAAGAAGAATAGATTCTTAATGGAGGATAAAACAAAATGATTGAAGCGATTATGATCCGCGTGGTGAATTTGTTGAAATGGTGACCAGTCGTGTTATTGTCGTGTGTGTGATGATCTGTCTGAGGGATCAACAAAAACACATTACAAATATAAAACTATCATTTCTTAAGTTTTCATCTTCTAGGACAAAAAAAAATCATTATAGGTAAATGTATACTTAGTCTAGTAGTTTAGGATTATTATAACTATGCTATGGATAAGTTTTGAATAGAGTATTGAACTGTACAGACGTATTTTCTTTAGAGACAGACATTGTTTTTCATTTATTGTTTTGTACATAAATCAGGTCGTTAGTTTTCTTGTTTGAATGTTTTACATTTGTCATTTCGGGGCCTTTTATTGATTGCTATGCGGTATGATTTTTGCTCATTGTTGAAGCCGTACGGTGACCTATAGTTGCTTACTTCTACGACATTTGGTCTCTGGTAGAGAGTTGTCATACCACATCTTGGTTCCGTAACACGGAGAGAATGGACATCAGCCGAATGAAATCTTTTACAGCGTGGTATAGAGCAGCGGTTACAAAAGTTTTCAACAAACATCACAAGTGACCTTTCTGCACTAACATTTCTAGATTGAATTAAAGCAACTTACTGGTTCATTTATCAATAATACTGTTTTGGCAACGACAAACACTGAATTACAGGCTCGTTTCTTGGGACAAGCACATACAGTATGTGGTAGGGTTAAACATGTTAAATCTGTTTACCTGGTATTTTAACTTTTGACGAACTAACATTATAATCCGTCTGTTTTTCTGATGAGGTAACATTGACGTCAGTTTTGATTTTCTCCGCCCTTTTATAACGACTGTTGAGGATTTTCCATACTGAGTAATCGTTGTTTGTAAGAGGCTCGTAAAATGAAGCTTTGATCACATCTATAAAAAGAAATAAAGAATGCATTAACATTAAAAGCATGTACTATAAACTGCTGCTAATGAAATAAAAGAGAGGCGAAAGATACCAAAGGGATATTCAAACTCATATGTCAAAAATAACTGTCAACGCCATGGCAAATATTAAAAAGAAAAAAGACCAAAAGACAAACAACAGTATACAAAACACAATATAAAATAAGCATTATTGTTGAATAACTATTTTACATGTTTTGTATGTTGAATGTTATGGCAAAATAGTCAATTACACTGTGGTCTGAAAGTTCTTTGGTCGACAATTAATATCAACGCAATTGATATGCAAAACACATTTTATGTGTACATTAAATTATCAACAACCCTGCAATTAAGACTAGTATTGCGTATCTCATAAGAGTAAAACGGGATGTGGCGTGTATAATTTAAACGTCAATTAGCTTAAGTCAATAGTTCACGTCAGGAGCGGATCTCGAACAAAACCGCCAGGTCATTACGAAAAAAGGAACATACTTGGACAAACGTCATGTCGGACACAATTTTTGCGTCTAACCCAGTGTGACTTTATATTTATAAAAAATCATATTTAATGATTTCATATGGTGTTGTAACCTGTCCTCCGTGCTTTTTCTGAAAATTTAACTGTTTTAAATGTCACACTTTATCTCACATTCGACGAACTGTGCTTTCATTTTATATTTGACATTTCGTATATGATAACATCTCTTCAACCCCTTTTTAAATTGTTATTTCGTTCGTATTTTACAAATTTTCACTGTTTGTTAGATTCGTTCAGAGATTCAAATATCACCTCCTGATAGTCGGGACAAATCGACAATTATAGCAACTGGGTGCTGCCAGGAAAATCACCTCGTTGCTACGATATTTTAAGAGTTGCACCCTAACCTCAAATGTTAGTTCCTCTATTAGTATCAATTTGGGTCACTTGCCCTGCTAAGATCAATTAATTTGTCGGAAAAAAATACGAAGAACGGCAATAAAAAAGGGTCTGGATGGGGTATACAGAATAGAGAACAATGGAGAAAAATACAAAATAAAGGACACAGAAATAAGGAATAGAAAAAATAGGCCAACAAAATAAACATTAGAGAATAACTGGGTGCTGTAATATAAACTTTAGGCTCCAAAAAGCCTGTGTTGCTCACCTAAGTCTATGTGCATCTTCAACATTGTAGACTACTGTTTAAAGTTTCTCTCTATCGTATTTAGTTTTACCCAAAACACAAAAGAGGGTAAACAAAAACGTCATTTAAGGGCAATCACTCCTATCTACTAACTTTTTTCAGCAGAATTTGACCTGATTGTAGATCTTGTCTTGCTGATCATTTTTGTTATTTAAAGTTTCTATTTATCTTATATAGTTTTCAAGATAACAGGTAAAAAAACGCCAAAAAATGACAAAAATCGTCATTAAAGAACAATAACTTCAATAACCAGCGGACTAAAGAATTCGACCATTTGACTTATTTGTAGATCTTGTCTTGTTGCTCTCTTTTGCTGTTTAAAGTTTCTATCTATCCATTGTAGTTTTTAAGATTTGAGGCAAAATGGCAAAAATATTGGTAAAAATCGTCGAAAAAGGTCAATAACTCTAATAAGGCTGATTATTTCCGCTATTGGCTTATTTGAAGATCTTGTCTTGCACATCATTTTTGCTGTTTAAAGTTTCTCTCTATCTATTATAGTTTTCAAAAAATAGGCAAAAACGGGAAAAAAAAAATGGTAAAATCCGTCATTTTAGGGCAATAACTCCTATTAAAAAGTCGTATGACAGTTTTGACGTATAAAGACAATAGGTAGAGCTCAACATTCTGAACATTTCTGCCCCTGTCCGATTTTCTCTATTTATAGCGCTTTTCAAAATAATAGACAAAACTTACATTTGACCCTTATGTTCTATTTTTAGCCGTGTCGGCCATCTTGGTTGGTAGCCGGGGTCAGCGGACACATTTTCAAAACTACATACCAGAATGATTCATGTGTGGCTAAGTTTGGTTAAATTTGGCTCAGTAGTTTCAGAGGAGATGATCTTTGTAAAAGTTAACGGACGACGGACGATGACGACAGACGACAGACGCTGAAGTGATAGGAAAAACTCACTTGTCCCTTCGGGCCAGGTGAGCTAAAATGATAAAGAATACAGAATAAAAAAATATATAAATAAAGGACAAACAACAATTATAAAGAATAAACTGAGAAAATGGCCTAAAAATTAAAGAATACAGAAATGAAGGACCACCAAGACCATCATAAAAGAGCTGTGACTTTTCTAGTTCACCTCAGGAAAGTTGTTCCCTATATATCCACATCACGTTCTATTCCCTAATAAAGATTAAGTTTTACTGGCTACACAAATCCCAATGGAACATTTTCCGTCGATATATACTAACAATATGAGCATGATATATCCTCTGGCAGGCATATATAATATTCTATAGTAATTCAATGAATGAACAATTTATTTCGTCAATATGGAAATGCAATTAATAAGACATCTGCCGAACCATACTATTGATAAATTCATTCACCAAATGCATTGAAACATGTGAATTTCCCATCAAATGCTACAACTGATATGTTTTGTATAGAGAAATAACAGCTTTATACACAATGATATGCTGTAATAGTTAATACTTGCAGCAGAAAATGATTCCTCGAAAAATGTTTTTTTTTATCGGAACGCAGGTATTGATCAGTGTAATGAAAGCAGAAATTCTAAATACATTACTTTAAAAGGAAAACGTCTTTTTTTCAGACCACAGCTAGAATTCCATTAAAGAAAAGTGCAATCCTTGTCAATCACATTTATTTGTATGTACTATTGAACTCATGTGACAATTACATTGTATAAATGTTATTATGACATGTTACTAGGCGCCAAACTTAACCGGGAAAATTACATCCATTTCGGGAATTGAGTAGGGACCACTATCTTCGAAGTCGGTATTCTAACCAACTGAGCTAAAGAGCACAACCGAGAACGACTGGTTTATTATCTGTTAAAGGAAGCAATTGCGTCAAACAATAAAGGAGCTGTCCAAACATAGTTAGAAGCGCATGGAATATGTAATAGTATACATAGCCTTATATTTCGACGTTTCATAATCTTGAGGCCCCTCATGGGGGTGTCCAAATAATCACATGATCACATAATTATTTTTTAAACAAGATAATCAAATAATCAAAAATACAGTCCTAGATTATCAAATAATCAAATAATCATGAAACATTTGGTCTGGTAATCAAATAATCTCTATAAAATCGGCCAAATAATCACATAATCAAAACCCCCAGGAGGAGGACCAATTTTAAATATTATGCATGGTAATTGCATTGTCTGTTGCAGGAAATCGTATGCCATACATCGCAAATGTTGAAAAAAAGTTTACGATTTTTGATTCACTAACTATAGCTAGATATACATACATATATATACTAAATAGTATATCGATTTTTTATTGATTTTCTTACATTTAATGTTATTTAGGAATTCGTCTCCATATAAATCTCACATCCATAATTTGGTTAAATTCATAGACGGGTCTCATGAAATGTAGCTAGGTGAATTTTCCCTCAATATTTCTTCCATAGGTTAATCTCATAGACAGGTCTATTGGAATGTAGCTAGGTGAATTTCCCCTCCATATGCCTTCCCTATGTTAATCTCATAGACAGGTCTATTGGAATGTAGCTAGGTGAATTTCCCCTCCATATGCCTTCCCTATGTTAATCTCATAGACAGGTCTATTGGAATGTAGCTAGGTGAATTTCCCCTCCATATTTCTTCCCTAGGTTAAGCTCATAGACGGGTCTCATGGAATGTCGCTAGGTGCGTTTCCCCTCCATATGCCTTCACTAGGTTAAGCTCACAGACCTGTCTCATGGAATGTAGCTAGGTGAATTTCCCTCCATATGCCTTCCCTAGATTAAGCTAATAGACAGGGTTCATGGAATGTAGCTAGGTGAATTTCCCTACATATGCTTTCCAAAGGTTAAGCTCATAGACAAGTCTCATGGAATGTAGCTAGGTGAATTTCCCCTCCCTATGCTTTCCCTAGGTTAAGCTCACAGACAGGGCTCATGGAATGTAGCTAGGTGAATTTCCCCTCCATAAGCTTTCCCTAGGTTAAGCTTAAAGACAGGTCTCATGGAATGTAGCTAGGTGAATTTCCCTCTATATGTGTTTCCTAGGTTAAGCTCATAGACAGGGCCCATGGAATGTTGCTAGGTGAATTTCCCCTCCCTATGTTTTCCCTAGGTTAAGCTCCTAGACAAGTCTCATGGAATGTAGCTAGGTGAATTTCCCCTCCATATGCTTTCCCTAGGTTAAGCTCATAGACAACTCTCATGTAATGTAGCTAGGTGATTTTCTTTATAAAATTATAGACGATTAAATTTATTATTTTTACGAAATTGTCTGAAAAAACTATTTACCGATTAATAGTTTCAAATTTATTTACTGGAAGCAAGCATTTCTCCGTACTTTCTGTATAATATAACACAATTATTTACTGCAGGGCATTCAGACCATAGCAAGCAAATAAGTGTATGCTATTTTCTATTATTTATTTGTAACAGTACTTTCTTTTCGATTTGTACGCAATAATTTGCTCCGATATTTTCCTTATAAACCTTCAAAATCAAAATAGTTGCTCCTAAACAGCCACTGGATTATAAAATATTACGTCAAACTTACCAAAACTTCACCCCTCCCCAAAAAAAAAAAAAAAAAAAAAAAAGAAACCCAAGCAGTTATTTATTACATATTGACTTGTCATGTCAGACCCTTTTATAGCTTGCTATGCGGTATAGGTTTTGCTTCATTGTTGAAGGCTGCGAGGTGACCTATAAATGCTAGCATCTTCTTCGTTTGGTCTCTCGTGAATAAGTGTCTCATTGACCATCATACCACATCTATTGACCCCCCTTTTTTATGAAATGGTTTTTCATGCTTTCAGTCTTTATTTAACACTGTTTTCTATTTCGTATGGAACTAATATTTAAAGCAGTATGAACATTAAATTGATATGAGACAAAAGTTAAATACAACTAAGGTTTTGCACACAAAATCATATTACGATTTAAAATTCAAATATCAATTTATAAATGTATTTAATGGTGTCGTGATACAAGTAACTGTACTGGCATTATTTGCACAGTACTTTGCGAACATTGAAAAAATTAACCTTAAATTGTACTTATTATTCTCAAAATCTGCAAACCGTGAACCTGCTTAACACATCTGCCCTGGTGTAAACATAATGTATTGATTTAGGATTTGTTTATCAAATGGTCGACTTAGATAATCTCTGCTGTAATTACTTTTATGTCAGAAATGTCAGAAACATGAATAATTATTGAAAATTTGTTCTTGACTTGTATGTGTGTGTGTGTTTGTTTGTGTTTGAAGAGTAAAATTCAATGTTTTATATGATTCTATTTATACATTCTGTATACGCTATATGCATGGTAAATGATTCTATTCTTTATATTTGAGCACCCCAATATTCTCCATTCATTATTTTCTTGGGCAATTTTCTATTGTTTATTTTTGGCCCATTTTCCATGTTTTACCTATTCCGTTAACCTAATCCACTTCATAAATGATCTGCGATCTCTTTGCTAGTTGATTTGTCTTGTCTTTAAGATTTCGTATATTATTTTACTTTATTCGAATGCACATTTTAGTCTATTTTTCTAAATATTAATATTTTCATATACCTTAGAACAATGCACCTTTAAAATATAACCGCTAAGGTTGACAGATGTTTATACAGTCATGTAACATTAGACTGTACATCTTCCGTCCTGCAGTAATATCTATGTTGAAGCGCTGTGTATGAAGTATGAACACAGTCACTTCTGGTCGGATTGGAAACTTTTCACACAATGCCTCGTGTTTGGAGATGCTTTTGGAATGGAGAAGGTTACCTGTCACTGGGCTAAATTTCTGCTTGTAATCGCCCTTTGTCAAGTAATATTCTACATTTCCCGCCCTCCTCTAGGTACAAAAACTACTTATTTGAAGTTTTGAAGTATATTCTCTCGTCCTTAACATGCATGAAATATTTGTCACCTGACGTTAGGCAAAAAAAAAAAAAACCCAAAAACAACAACAACAAAAAAAAAAAAAAAAAAAAACAAACAAACAAACTATAATCAATCACTCTCTAAAAGTTGACACTAAAATTGCGAATAGAAATACATACACAAAAATAGTATATGTTGACTTACAAAGGACAATCACTGTACTAGAAAAAGGTTGGGTCGAGTTTCCCTTTAAAGAGTTGTACTCTATCACAAATAGAACAGCATACACTAGTCAACCGATTAGAACTGCCGATGGATTAGTAGATTGGTGTGTAACGCCCAGTGGCAAATATTACATGCATATCAGGGCAAGATCATGCTATTGTTAATATAAAGATATGAACCCTGCTTTGAACTAGTCACATTCTGACCAAGATTGTTAACGTGTTAGTTTTAAGTTAATAGTCGACATGAAGACATGTAACCTTACCTAGAGAAACGTTATGCTGGCTACGAGCCGATGTTTTATATGACATTATGTATTTATTTTGTTTTTGTTTTTCTATCAGAGTTGTTTTCCCTATACTTGTTTTTATAGATTTTTTAAGTAGAAAAGAAGGATTTTCGTGTATTAATTAAAACGATAAAATTCATACAGGATGGTCTGGATGGGGGTGCTTCATTTCTGTATTCTTTAATTTTTATGCCATTTTTCCCTATTCTTTATACTTTTTGCCCATTATTCTCAATTCTTTATATTGTAGCACCTCATCATTCTCTATTCTTTATTTTTGGTTCATTTTCTCTATTCTTTACACTTTTGCCCATTATTCTCTATTCTTTATATTTTAGCACCTCATTATTGTCTATTCTTTATTTTTTTGGTCCATTTTTCTCTATTCTTTATACTCTTTGTCCATTATTCTCTATTCTTTATATTTGAGCACCTCATTATTCTCTATTCTTTATATGTTTTGCCCATTATTCTCTATTCTGTAAAACCCCCCATGCACACCCTCATACAGGTACGTGACAATCTCAAGAAAATAGAAATTATACTATCAGTCTTTATCTCAAAGTCAAAGTTCAACGTTTTAAAAATAGCGTAAAATCTTATACCTCAATTCAAGTAAAAACGGCTCGTTTTAGCAGAATTCTTTCCTACATGTCGATAACGTTGCATTTACGTTTTAGAGAACACATGTGCGGCCCGGGACAATAACACAGGCACTTGTCTCTGAAAAAATACCTGTATACTTTAACATTAAAGTATATAATTAGGTAATTTTTTCTTTCAGAGATATTAAAGTATAAAGGAATTTTTTTTTCCAGAGATATTAAAGTATAAAGGTAATCTTTTTTAGAGACAAGTGCCTGTGGACAATACCAACAAAATACAGACTGCATTATTAGATTGGACAATACGATTACCTATAGTTGTTTACATTCATGGCATTTGGTCTCTGGTGGATAGTTGTCTCATTGGCAATAATACCACATCTCCTTATTTTAACTCTGGTGGATAGTTGTCTCATTGGCAATCATACCACATCTCCTTATTTTTACTGTGGTGGATAGTTGTCTCATTGGCAATCATACCACATCTCCTTATTTTTACTCTGGTGGATAGTTGTCTCATTGGCAATCATACCACATCTCCTTATTTTAACTCTGGTGGATAGTTGTCTCATTGGCAATCATACCACATCTCCTTATTTTAACTCTGGTGGATAGTTGTCTCATTGGCAATCATACCACATCTCCTTATTTTAACTCTGGTGGATAGTTGTCTCATTGGCAATCATACCACATCTCCTTATTTTACTCTGGTGGATAGTTGTCTCATTGGCAATCATACCACATCTCCTTATTTTAACTCTGGTGGATAGTTGTCTCATTGGCAATCATACCACATCTCCTTATTTATACTCTGGTGGATAGTTGTCTCATTGGCAATCATACCACATCTCCTTATTTTACTCTGGTGGATAGTTGTCTCATTGGTAATCATACCACATCTCCTTATTTTAACTCTGGTGGATAGTTGTCTCATTGGCAATCATACCACATCTCCTTATTTTAACTCTGGTGGATAGTTGTCTCATTGGCAATCATACCACATCTCCTCATTTTACTCTGGTGGATAGTTGTCTCATTGGTAATCATGCCACATCTCCTTATTTTTACTCTGGTGGATAGTTGTCTCATTGGTAATCATGCCACATCTCCTTATTTTAACTCTGGTGGATAGTTGTCTCATTGGCAATCATACCACATCTCCTTATTTTAACTCTGGTGGATAGTTGTCTCATTGGCAATCATACCACATCTCCTTATTTTACTCTGGTGGATAGTTGTCTCATTGGCAATCATACCACATCTCCTTATTTTACTCTGGTGGATAGTTGTCTCATTGGTAATCATACCACATCTCCTTATTTTAACTCTGGTGGATAGTTGTCTCATTGGCAATCATACCACATCTCCTTATTTTTACTCTGGTGGATAGTTGTCTCATTGGCAATCATACCACATCTCCTTATTTTACTCTGGTGGATAGTTGTCTCATTGGCAATCATACCACATCTCCTTATTTTACTCTGGTGGATAGTTGTCTCATTGGCAATCATACCACATCTCCTTATTTTAACTCTGGTGGATAGTTGTCTCATTGGCAATCATACCACATCTCCTTATTTTAAACCTGGTGGATAGTTGTCTCATTGGCAATCATACCACATCTCCTTATTTTTACTCTGGTGGATAGTTGTCTCATTGGCAATCATACCACATCTCCTTATTTTACTCTGGATAGTTGTCTCATTGGTAATCATACCACATCTCCTTATTTTAACTCTGGTGGATAGTTGTCTCATTGGCAATCATACCACATCTCCTTATTTTACTCTGGTGGATAGTTGTCTCATTGGCAATCATACCACATCTCCTTATTTTTACTCTGGTGGATAGTTGTCTCATTTGTAATCATACCACATCTCCTTATTTTAACTCTGGTGGATAGTTGTCTCATTGGCAATCATACCACATCTCCTTATTTTAACTCTGGTGGGTAGTTGTCTCATTGGCAATCATACCACATCTCCTTATTTTACTCTGGTGGATAGTTGTCTCATTGGCAATCATACCACATCTCCTTATTTTAACTCTGGTGGATAGTTGTCTCATTGGCAATCATACCACATCTCCTTATTTTAACTCTGGTGGATAGTTGTCTCATTGGCAATCATACCACATCTCCTTATTTTAACTCTGGTGGATAGTTGTCTCATTGGCAATCTTACCACATCTCCTTATTTTAACTCTGGTGGATAGTTGTCTCATTGGCAATCATACCACATCTCCTTATTTTTACTCTGGTGGATAGTTGTCTCATTGGCAATAATACCACATCTCCTTATTTTAACTCTGGTAGATAGTTGTCTCATTGGCTATCATACCACACCTCCTTATTTTAAATCTGGTAGATAGTTGTCTCATTGGCAATCATACCACATCTCCTTATTTTAACCCTGGTGGATAGTTGTCTCATTGGCAATCTTACCACATCTCCTTATTTTAACTCTGGTGGATAGTTGTCTCATTGGCAATCATACCACATCTCCTTATTTTACTCTGGTGGATAGTTGTCTCATTGGCATACCACATCTCCTTATTTTAACTCTGGTGGATAGTTGTCTCATTGGCAATCATACCACATCTCCTTATTTTAACTCTGGTGGATAGTTGTCTCATTGGCAATCATACCACATCTCCTTATTTTTACTCTGGTGGATAGTTGTCTCATTGGTATTCATACCACATCTCCTTATTTTAACTCTGGTGGATAGTTGTCTCATTGGCAATCATACCACATCTCCTTATTTTAACTCTGGTGGATAGTTGTCTCATTGGCAATCATACCACATCTCCTTATTTTAACTCTGGTGGATAGTTGTCTCATTGGCAATCATACCACATCTCCTTATTTTACTCTGGTGGATAGTTGTCTCATTGGCAATCATACCACATCTCCTTATTTTAACTCTGGTGGATAGTTGTCTCATTGGCAATCATACCACATCTCCTTATTTTAACTCTGGTGGATAGTTGTCTCATTGGCAATCATACCACATCTCCTTATTTTAACTCTGGTGGATAGTTGTCTCATTGGCAATCATACCACATCTCCTTATTTTACTCTGGTGGATAGTTGTCTCATTGGCAATCATACCACATCTCCTTATTTTAACTCTGGTGGATAGTTGTCTCATTGGCAATCATACCACATCTCCTTATTTTAAACCTGGTGGATAGTTGTCTCATTGGCAATCATACCACATCTCCTTATTTTAACTCTGGTGGATAGTTGTCTCATTGGCAATCATACCACATCTCCTTATTTTTACTCTGGTGGATAGTTGTCTCATTGGCAATCATACCACATTATTTTAACTCTGGTGGATAGTTGTCTCATTGGCAATCATACCACATCTCCTTATTTTACTCTGGTGGATAGTTGTCTCAGTTGTCTCATTGGCAATCATACCACATCTCCTTATTTTAACTCTGGTGGGTAGTTGTCTCATTGGCAATCATACCACATCTCCTTATTTTAAACCTGGTGGATAGTTGTCTCATTGGTATTCATACCACATCTCCTTATTTTAACTTTGGTGGATAGTTGTCTCATTGGTAATCATACCACTTCTCTTTATTTTAACTCTGGTGGATAGTTGTCTCATTGGCAATCTTACCACATCTCCTTATTTTAACTCTGGTGGATAGTTGTCTCATTGGCAATCATACCACATCTCCTTATTTTAAATTTGGTAGATAGTTGTCTCATTGGCAATCATACCACATCTCCTTATTTTAACCCAGGTGGATAGTTGTCTCATTGGCAATTTTACCACATCTCCTTATTTTTACTGTGGTTGATAGTTGTCTCATTGGCAATCATACCACATCTCCTTATTTTAACTCTGGTGGATAGTTGTCTCATTGGCAATCATACCACATCTCCTTATTTTTACTGTGGTGGATAGTTGTCTCATTGGCAATCATACCACATCTCCTATTCTGTCTCTGGTGGATAGTTGTCTCATTGGCAATCATACCACATCTCCTTATTTTAACCCTGGTGGATAGTTGTCTCATTGGCAATCATACCACATCTCCTTATTTTAACTCTGGTGGATAGTTGTCTCATTGGCAATCTTACCACATCTCCTTATTTTAACTCTGGTTGATAGTTGTTTCATTGACAATCATACCACATCTCCTTATTTTAACTCTGGTGGATAGTTGTCTCATTGGCAATCATACCACATCTCCTTATTTTAAACCTGGTGGATAGTTGTCTCATTGACAATCTTACCACATCTCCTTATTTTAACTCTGGTGGATAGTTGTCTCATTGGCAATCATACCACATCTCCTTATTTTAACTCTGGTGGATAGTTGACTCATTGGCAATCATACCACATCTCCTTATTTTAACTCTGGTGGATAGTTGTTTCATTGACAATCATACCACATCTCCTATTCTATCATTATTTTTATAATAAAAATATAAAACATTACCACAACCACGGGGCAAACAAACAATAAGAGTTACAATTTATAATGACAGAGATTTCAAATTCATATCCGTTTTGTCTATAAAGAAAATGTTCCTGTCATGCTTTTAAATAAAACGGCATCCGTGGCCAAGTGGTCTAAGTGTAAATATCAAGAAAAAAAGTAGTCCAACTACCTTACCACTAGCCTGTCAACACTGAGGTTGTACGTTCGACTCCTATCGTAATTGGCTAGGAATAAAATTGAGAATGGAAATGGGGAATGTGTCAAAGAGACAACAACCCGACCACAGAATAGACAACAACAGAAGGTCACCAATAGGTCTTCAATGCAGCGAAATTTCCCACCCGGAGGAGTCCTTAAGCTGGCCCCTAAACAAATATATATACTAGTTCAGTTTTCCTGCCGAATGTTGGTGGTTCTTTCCGGGCATTCCGGCCTCCTCCACCAATAAAAACAGACTACAACATAATAGCCAACAGTGCAGAAAATGGCGTTAAACGCCAAAATCAATCAATCAATCAACTTGTTTTAATATCCATTAAAGACTGGTCGATTGTTTTCACGTCGAATCACGACTATAATTCCTTGCAGAGTTTACACTTTTTCAATTGAAGGTGCATTGAAAAAATATCTGCACAACTATAAATAACTATTATTATTTCTCGAAATTAAAATAAATTAATCCTCCTCATCAATAAATCATGGCAACAGGAAACATTAGTCAAAACAAATGTAATCAATCGTTTAAACAATCCGTTGATTTACGTTCTTGATAACGATACGATTTAATATCAATTTACATCAATCATTATGATTTATTTTTGTCCTCTTCTTTGGTCATATTGTCATTGCCTATTCGAGTAGTTATATATCTTTGTTGACTTTCGTATTTTTGTGGTTGAGCGTTTCTGATGAAGGTAAATCTAGGATCTTTTTCATGCATTTGATCGATACCTCTGATGGTGGACTGCTAGTTCCGGATGGGGTTGTGTATTATCAGCTCAGTAGCCAGTGCTTTGGTACTGACATCATTTAAAACATATCTTTCATAAATTTCATGTTAAAAGTTTATTATCAAGAAATTCAGGTTCCAACTCCGTTAGACAAAGTAGAAAAAGTAGACAAAGTAGACCTTAGATGAAATTTGAAGGTCCCTTTTGGACATATACTCCTCATGTATTGCAAGTAGTTTTATCCTTGGCCTTACATTTTTGATAGAAATAAGAAGATGTGGTATGAGTGCCAATGAGACAACTCTCCATCCTAGTCACAATGTGTAACAAATAAACAATTATAGGTCAAAGTATGGCCTTCAACACGGAGCCTTGGCTCACACCGAACAGCAAGAGCCTTGAACATTCATGATGAAAATAAAATCTAGAAAATCGCTTCGGACACGCCACATTTATAACGTGTTATTTTTATTTTCATCTTCAGAGAGCAGACATGTATTCATTGTTAAAAAGTTGAGGATAAATTGTTAAAGTTGTATTTTCATTTTCATTCTTAGAGACCAGATTATATGTCAAACCTTGTGCAAATGAATATTGATACATCTGTTAACCTATTTCGGTTTGAAAAATATCTGTGGAAAGTTTGCAACTGTTTGAAAACTGAGTTGATATAAGAACCCTTCAAAACAGACTGAAATTTATTTTTTATTTCGTATTTGAATGTTCCAAAATCAATCAAAGTCTTATACATGTACATGTATACGTACACTTGCATAAGGTCAATTTCTATCCGACGCAGCTCTATGTATTGTATAAAGCCTGGGATACATACACTCATAGTAGTATGCATTCAAACTGAACTGCACACTTGTCGTCCATTCTTAATATAGATAACTTATTTCATTATTTATTATTGTATTTTGAATATTTTGTTGAAAAATGAATAATGAACGTACTTTAGCGCGTCCGAGCACTGTGGTATCGCTTGGTTGACTAAGCATGCTTAATTCTGTTTGAAAAAGATACTAATGAAACAGCAGACGAGACGACGAATGTCAGTATACAGTTTGATTCACGTAAATCAATAACAATATATTTTATAACAAACATTGATATATATATATATATATATATATGCCAGTAAAAGCGTAAAAGGTCAACATAAAAAAAAAAAAAAAAACAATATAGGAATTTGCACTTATTGTTTAGTGAATATAATGTGGAAACATATAAAATCAATTTTAGATTAAATATCAAATTCTGGTTTATTATTTCCGCTTCACTGATAAGAAAACTCGACAACTTTCTCGCGGAAAAAAACTAGATTTGCACATACCCTATACGTATACTTTTAACGTGCAGCAACAAACACACTTTTGCATGAAATTTATACAAAGTGTTGTTATTTTCATTTACTAGCACTGGTTCGATACCACCACTGGTGAACTGTTAGTACCCGTGGGTATCTTAGCTCACAAATGCAGATCTAGGACTTTGATAAACTAGACAAAGTTTGGATTCCGGATTAACCATAAATGTAGCTCCATAACAAACATTGATATATATATAAAAGCCAGTGAAAACTATATAGGTATTGACACTATCTGATATATGTATACATCCTTGGCTTTCAAATATTTTGGTTCAAGCATTCCTGATGAATGTAAATCCAGGAAATGCGCTTCGTACGCTCGAACATTTATAATGTCTTATTTTCATTTCGCTCTCGCTCAACTTCAAGCATGTTAAAAAAAAAAACGTTAAAATTCAAAAAACAGTGACAAGGTAAAGATATGAATACGTGAAAAAGTGTTTGCGGAAATAGTTGTATGAAATATAAAGACGTAATTACATGATGTGTGTATAAAAATGCTAAGAAATAGAACTACAAAGTGCGAAACAATTACGAAAAATGAGAAGATACTTAAACATATATAACAGCAATTCAAGTAATAATATTGAAAATTGCATATTACATCTAATTTTGTTCCAAGTTTAAGATGTCAAACATCGTTTCATTGATATACACATAATATTCTAATGTATTAAGTTGATAAATGTTTAATGAAGATGAGTCATGGCATATAATATTAGAACTAAAAGACAGAAGATTTGGAATGGCTTACCGTTAAAAAACAGCAGCATTGCTACAATGAGCACACTCTCAAGGAACCAGTTTAGTGTCATTTTTTAAAGTGTGTGTCCAATGATGCTAAATAGTCTGCTGCAACATTTCTTCATTCATTTCCATAGAATCGATGAAAACAAACGCGAATACACATTAGTGACTAAGATCAATACTCTGGTTTAGACCAATAATCAACCCTTTTGTGTTGTGGTAGGATATTGTGCAAGCGTATGGATAATCGATTGACAATATTATCTCCCTTGATAGAAAGTGACGATTAGCGGAATAGGGTTGACTAAACAAGGAGAATAAGCACGGCTAAAAGAGGGCTTTTTGATGTTAGGAAAACACTTTAACACTTTAAGAAATTTCACTTGTAAAGTTAATAATAACACCAGATGTTAATATCTTTATTATTATAACATAATGCTGTAATCGAAAATCACTTCGTGCCGGAACTAATCATTTCAAGACGTATGTGTGATGTATTATAATACTTTACTGATGTAACTATCAAAATCTTTATAATCTCTATATGCTTTAAATTGTTACCTTAAGCTTTACAGCTTTATTACCTTAAGCTTTACAGCTCATCAGATTACACATGATATAATAGCAATTTTGCAATTAACTTGTAGAAAGAGAATGTAACTAATTTTGTAGAATACTGTCCCTAATTTTAACGCCAGGCAAATAAACACCCAAAAAAAAAAAAAAAAAAAAACAGTCTACAGATTTACATTTTATAGGCTTTTAACAACTGTATCAATTTAAATACGTTCGGTCGATACCAGTTATATTGTTTTATAAACTTTACCCTTTTACAGAAATTAATAAGCTCATTACTTTTTTCTCTCGACCTACCATCTGTCCGTTCATGTAATTGTTCAAAAACCATCTCGTTTAAAACCACAACTTCCGAAATTAGATATGATATGGTAAATTGTATAAACGATCAGTTGGATCAGGTGTCAACGAACTTTTGAATACAATTGTACCTCTTGATATATGCTGAATAATCGCTGCCCGCCATCAAACATGGCCGCTACATTGCTAAACATTGGGAAAATATGATTGAAGAATTACGGTTGTATGTGATTTAATAAAAAGTACATATTGCTACCCAACGCTTTGGATACAAATATGTTTCCCATCATAATTATTAATTGCAATCATTGCCAAAATGAAAAATTGCGATTTTTAAAAAATAATTTAATGAAACCAGAATAAAAAAATGATGCATGACTACTACAACGATTACAGATGATTGATAACTGTTATTCCGCTTCCCCACTTAACATAGGTTATGGAGCATTTTGACTTAAACAGAGATTTTTGTTAAGGACTTTTTCTCTTTTTCTTGATCTATTTTGCCTATTATTCTCTATTCTTTATTAATTTTGCCCATTATTCCCTATTCTTTTTATAATACATGTAATACCCCAATAATCTCTATTCTATCTTTTGGGGTCAATTTTCCTTATTCTTTATTTTTATGCCTATTATTTCCTTTTTGCCCATTATTCTCTATTTTACCTACTATTCTCTACTTTTTGTCCATTATTCTCTATTTTACCTACTATTCTCTACTTTTTGCCCATTATTCTCTATTTTACCTACTATTCTCTACTTTTTGTCCATTATTCTCTATTTTTGCCCATTATTCTGTAATTTTTGTCCATTATTCTCTCCTTTTTTAACATTAGTCTTTACTTTTTGCCCATTTTGTAATACTAACCAGGGCGGATCCAGGATTTTGGAAAGGGGGCGTAGTAATAAAGATAAAGATAAAGAAAAATTTTTGGACCATTTTGCATAAAATAAGTGTAAAATGCATTTTATAGTTAAAGTGTAGGGTTGGACATTTTGGTGCCGTATTCTCTCCATTAATTGTCTATTATAAAATGATTGGATTGATCCAAAGCTATGTACATACTAGTTGATATATTTGATGTGGGATTTGTCAGAAAAAAATGGATATGGAAAATTCTCGTTTGTTGTATGGTTAGTTAGCTTAACCTCACAGATTTCTTGTTGTAAACAAGATATACAGCTATTCGATGAAATTTACAATACGACCGACACGAAGAAAGACAAACAAGCAATTTGTATCCAAATGTTTGGTTGAAATGTTTCAACCAACAAGGGAAGTGAGGGGTTCCAAATCAACCAAAGGCTACGAATGAGTCGGAAATGACAATGAAGTTGTGAATGACGGTCGACACATGGAGAAATATAGGCCACACCCAGCAGGCAGGTTGCAGTCGGGCCTTGAAAAAAGTATTCAGTATATCAGTTCGGCGAAACAGACATTCCGGTCAGATATGGGATTCACATGCAACCCCCCATAAAAACATTATGCCCGTCTTTTATTCATCGTGTTCATTTACTGCTAAATAATTTTGATGAAAATATTTTTTTCTAATAGCAAAAACGTGGACAAGATTATTATTGTTTTCAATCCAGATACGGCCAGAATTTTTGTTTAAGGCAAAAATCAGGGTCAGAATTTTTTCTCTAAAATATCTCAGACTGCCCCCTCAAATCAAATGGTCCGTACCTTAAATCTATATCTAGAGCTTACTGACTGGGGATCACTATTCAGCAATGTTATTAATGGGCTGGGGCGTGTGGGGTTAAACATGTTTTCGTAGGTAAATAATATTGCTGTGGAACTTTTTTTTTCACGAGAGTGTAATAGAGTATTACTTTCTGTTGGGTGGAATTGTGAACTAGAAGTCAATACGTTCTTGCTCAATACTTTGTCGCTTTGAAGGCGTCATGCTTGTCATCCTCAGCCTAAGCAATGTGTTACTTTAATTTGAATTTCAAAATGACTGAGTGACGTTTTTTTCGACGTACTGGTCAACTCCACCGTAGCGAATCACATGACTTTGACATAATCAATAATATGTTACAGTAAATACGAGCGAAAAATATCTTTGTAAGTAAAGAATTGTCGCATAAAAATTAAATACACGGGAAATGGCAAAGTTCGCGAAGTCTATTCTGATTAATCATTTACAAAAAAAAAAGTGCAAGCAAAGGGGGCGTACGCCTCTACGTCCCCTCTGGATCCGCCACTGCTAACACACAACCTTTTGATGGCTATCGGTACTGTAGATTCGTCAGATTGTAATACTAACACACAACCTTTTGATGGCTATCGGTACTGTAGATTCGTCAGATTGTAATACTAACACACAACCTTTTGATGGCTATCGGTACTGTAGATCCGTCAGATTGTAATACTAACACACAGCCTATTGCTGGCTATCGGTACTGTAGATCCGTCAGATTGTAATACTAACACACACCCTATTGCTGGCTATCGGTACTGTAGATCCGTCAGATTGTTATACACACACCCTATTGCTGGCTATCGGTACTGTAGATCCGTCAGATTGTAATACTAACACACACCCTATTGCTGGCTATCGGTACTGTAGATCCGTCAGATTGTAATACTAACACACACCCTATTGCTGGCTATCGGTACTGTAGATCCGTCAGATTGTAATACTAACACACATCCTATTGCTGGCTATCGGTACTGTAGATCCGTCAGATTGTAATACTAACACACACCCTATTGCTGGCTATCGGTACTGTAGATCCGTCAGATTGTAATACTAACACACACCCTATTGCTGGCTATTATTCTTTACTTTTCCCCATTATTCTCTATTTTTGCCCATTATTCTCTACTTTTGCCCATTATTCTCTACTTTTGTCCATTATTCTCTACTTTATGCCTTTTATTCTCTACCTTTTCCCATTATTCTCTACCTTTTGCCTACTATTCTCTATTTTACTTATTATTCCCTTCTTTGTGCCTAATATATTTCTCTATTTTGTACATCCCATTCAGACCCTCTTACATTTTGAGGCTAAAATTATTGTTAAATTATTAATAACTAGCACTATTTTGTTTTCAGTAATTTTGCGCCTAGGACTAGTAATTTCTATGCTAAAACTAAGATGGTTACCGCTATCGGTACGTAAATCTGTCAGATTGTAATACTAACATACACCCTATTGCTGGCTATCGGTATTGTAGATCCGTCAGATTGTAATACTAACACACCCTACTGCTGGCTATCGGTACTGTAAATCTGTCAGATTGTAATACTAACACACAACCTATTGCTGGCTATCGGTATTGTAGATCCGTCAGATTGTAATACAAACACACACCCTATTGCTGGCTATCGGTTCTGTAGATCCGTCAGATTGTAAAACTAACACACCCTATTGCTAGCTATCGGTACTGTAGATCCGTCAGATTGTAATACTAACTCACACCCTATTGCTGGCTATCGGTACTGTAGATCCGCAAGATTGTAATACTAACACACACCCTATTGGTGGCTATCGGTACTGTAGATCCTTCGGATTGTAATACTAACACACACCTATTTATTGCTGGCTATCGGTACTGTAGATCCGTCAGATTGTAATACTAACACAAATCCTATTAATGGCTATCGGTACTGTAGATCCGTCAGATTGTAATACTAACACACCCTATTGCTGACTATCGGTACTGTAGATCCGTCAGATTGTAATACTAACACACAGGCTATTGCCGGCTATCGGTATTGTAGATCCGTCAGATTGTAATACTAACACACACTCTATTGCTGGCTATCGGTAATGTAGATTTGTCAGATTGTAATACCAACACACCCTATTCCTGGCTATCGGTTCTGTTGATCCGTCAGATTGTAAAACTAACACACAGCCTATTGCTGGCTATCGGTACTGTAGATCCGTCAGATTGTAATACTAACACACACTCTATTGCTGGCTATCGGTAATGTAGATTTGTCAGATTGTAATACCAACACACACCCTATTGCTGGCTATCGGTACTGTAGATCTGTCAGATTGTTATACACACACCCTATTGCTGGCTATCGGTACTGTAGATCCGTCAGATTGTAATACTAACACACCCTACTGCTGGCTATCGGTACTGTAAATCTGTCAGATTGTAATACTAACACACAACCTATTGCTGGCTATCGGTATTGTAGATCCGTCAGATTGTAATACAAACACACACCCTATTGCTGGCTATCGGTTCTGTAGATCCGTCAGATTGTAAAACTAACACACACCCTATTGCTAGCTATCGGTACTGTAGATCCGTCAGATTGTAATACTAACTCTCACCCTATTGCTGGCTATCGGTACTGTAGATCCGCAAGATTGTAATACTAACACACACCCTATTGCTGGCTATCGGTACTGTAGATCCGTCAGATTGTAATACTAACACACATCCTATTAATGGCTATCGGTACTGTAGATCCGTCAGATTGTAATACTAACACACCCTATTGCTGGCTATCGGTACTGTAGATCCGTCAGATTGTAATACTAACACACACTCTATTGCTGGCTATCGGTAATGTAGATTTGTCAGATTGTAATACCAACAAACACCCTATTGCTGGCTATCGGTACTGTAAATCTGTCAGATTGTAATACTAACACATAACCTATTGCTGGCTATCGGTATTGTAGATCCGTCAGATTGTAATACAAATACACACCCTATTGCTGGCTATCGGTTCTGTAGATCCGTCAGAATGTAAAACTAACACACACCCTATTGCTAGCTATCGGTACTGTAGATCCGTCAGATTGTAATACTAACTCACACCCTATTGCTGGCTATCGGTACTGTAGATCCGCAAGATTGTAATACTAACACACACCCTATTGGTGGCTATCGGTACTGTAGATCCTTCGGATTGTAATACTAACACACACCCTATTTATTGCTGGCTATCGGTACTGTAGATCCGTCAGATTGTAATACTAACACAAATCCTATTAATGGCTATCGGTACTGTAGATCCGTCAGATTGTAATACTAACACACCCTATTGCTGGCTATCGGTACTGTAGATCCGTCAGATTGTAATACTAACACACAGGCTATTGCCGGCTATCGGTATTGTAGATCCGTCAGATTGTAATACTAACACACACTCTATTGCTGGCTATCGGTAATGTAGATTTGTCAGATTGTAATACCAACACACACCCTATTCCTAACTATCGGTTCTGTTGATCCGTCAGATTGTAAAACTAACACACACCCTATTGCTGGCTATCGGTACTGTAGATCCGTCAGATTGTAATACTAACACACATCCTATTGCTGGCTATGGGTACTGTAGATCCGTCAGATTGTTATACACACACCCTATTGCTGGCTATCGGTACTGTAGATCCGTCAGATTGTAATACTAACACACACTCTATTGCTGGCTATCGGTAATGTAGATTTGTCAGATTGTAATACCAACACACACCCTATTGCTGGCTATCGGTACTGTAGATCTGTCAGATTGTTATACACACACCCTATTGCTGGCTATCGGTACTGTAGATCCGTCAGATTGTAATACTAACACACCCTACTGCTGGCTATCGGTACTGTAAATCTGTCAGATTGTAATACTAACACACAACCTATTGCTGGCTATCGGTATTGTAGATCCGTCAGATTGTAATACAAACACACACCCTATTGCTGGCTATCGGTTCTGTAGATCCGTCAGATTGTAAAACTAACACACACCCTATTGCTAGCTATCGGTACTGTAGATCCGTCAGATTGTAATACTAACTCTCACCCTATTGCTGGCTATCGGTACTGTAGATCCGCAAGATTGTAATACTAACACACACCCTATTGCTGGCTATCGGTACTGTAGATCCGTCAGATTGTAATACTAACACACATCCTATTAATGGCTATCGGTACTGTAGATCCGTCAGATTGTAATACTAACACACCCTATTGCTGGCTATCGGTACTGTAGATCCGTCAGATTGTAATACTAACACACACTCTATTGCTGGCTATCGGTAATGTAGATTTGTCAGATTGTAATACCAACAAACACCCTATTGCTGGCTATCGGTACTGTAAATCTGTCAGATTGTAATACTAACACATAACCTATTGCTGGCTATCGGTATTGTAGATCCGTCAGATTGTAATACAAATACACACCCTATTGCTGGCTATCGGTTCTGTAGATCCGTCAGAATGTAAAACTAACACACACCCTATTGCTAGCTATCGGTACTGTAGATCCGTCAGATTGTAATACTAACTCACACCCTATTGCTGGCTATCGGTACTGTAGATCCGCAAGATTGTAATACTAACACACACCCTATTGGTGGCTATCGGTACTGTAGATCCTTCGGATTGTAATACTAACACACACCCTATTTATTGCTGGCTATCGGTACTGTAGATCCGTCAGATTGTAATACTAACACAAATCCTATTAATGGCTATCGGTACTGTAGATCCGTCAGATTGTAATACTAACACACCCTATTGCTGGCTATCGGTACTGTAGATCCGTCAGATTGTAATACTAACACACAGGCTATTGCCGGCTATCGGTATTGTAGATCCGTCAGATTGTAATACTAACACACACTCTATTGCTGGCTATCGGTAATGTAGATTTGTCAGATTGTAATACCAACACACCCCTATTCCTAACTATCGGTTCTGTTGATCCGTCAGATTGTAAAACTAACACACACCCTATTGCTGGCTATCGGTACTGTAGATCCGTCAGATTGTAATACTAACACACATCCTATTGCTGGCTATAGGTACTGTAGATCCGTCAGATTGTTATACACACACCCTATTGCTGGCTATCGGTACTGTAGATCCGTCAGATTGTAATACTAACACACACCCTATTGCTGGCTATCGGTAATGTAGATTTGTCAGATTGTAATACCAACACACACCCTATTGCTGGCTATCGGTACTGTAGATCTGTCAGATTGTTATACACACACCCTATTGCTGGCTATCGGTACTGTAGATCCGTCAGATTGTAATACTAACACACCCTACTGCTGGCTATCGGTACTGTAAATCTGTCAGATTGTAATACTAACACACAACCTATTGCTGGCTATCGGTATTGTAGATCCGTCAGATTGTAATACAAACACACACCCTATTGCTGGCTATCGGTTCTGTAGATCCGTCAGATTGTAAAACTAACACACACCCTATTGCTAGCTATCGGTACTGTAGATCCGTCAGATTGTAATACTAACTCACACCCTATTGCTGGCTATCGGTACTGTAGATTCGTCAGATTGTAATACTAACACACATCCTATTGCTAGCTATAGGTACTGTAGATTTGTCAGATTGTAATACCAACACACACCCTATTGCTGGCTATCGGTACTGTAAATCTGTCAGATTGTAATACTAACACACAACCTATTGCTGGCTATCGGTATTGTAGATCCGTCAGATTGTAATACAAACACACACCCTATTGCTGGCTATCGGTTCTGTAGATCCGTCAGAATGTAAAACTAACACACACCCTATTGCTAGCTATCGGTACTGTAGATCCGTCAGATTGTAATACTAACTCACACCCTATTGCTGGCTATCGGTACTGTAGATCCGCAAGATTGTAATACTAACACACACCCTATTGGTGGCTATCGGTACTGTAGATCCTTCGGATTGTAATACTAACACACACCCTATTTATTGCTGGCTATCGGTACTGTAGATCCGTCAGATTGTAATACTAACACAAATCCTATTAATGGCTATCGGTACTGTAGATCCGTCAGATTGTAATACTAACACACCCTATTGCTGGGTATCGGTACTGTAGATCCGTCAGATTGTAATACTAACACAGGCTATTGCCGGCTATCGGTATTGTAGATCCGTCAGATTGTAATACTAACACACACTCTATTGCTGGCTATCGGTAATGTAGATTTGTCAGATTGTAATACCAACACACACCTATTCCTGGCTATCGGTTCTGTTGATCCGTCAGATTGTAATACTAACACACACCCTATTGCTGGCTATCGGTACTGTAGATCCGTCAGATTGTAATACTAACACACATCCTATTGCTGGCTATAGGTACTGTAGATCCGTCAGATTGTTATACACACACCCTATTGCTGGCATTCCACTATCGCTGTAGATCCGTCAGATTGTAATACTAACACACACTCTATTGCTGGCTATCGGTAATGTAGATTTGTCAGATTGTAATACCAACACACACCTATTGCTGGCTATCGGTACTGTAGATCTGTCAGATTGTTATACACACACCCTATTGCTGGCTATCGGTACTGTAGATCCGTCAGATTGTAATACTAACACACCCTACTGCTGGCTATCGGTACTGTAAATCTGTCAGATTGTAATACTAACACACAACCTATTGCTGGCTATCGGTATTGTAGATCCGTGAGATTGTAATACAAACACACACCCTATTGCTGGCTATCGGTTCTGTAGATCCGTCAGATTGTAAAACTAACACACACCCTATTGCTGGCTATCGGTACTGTAGATCCGTCAGATTGTAATACTAACACACACCCTATTGCTGGCTATCGGTACTGTAGATCCGTCAGATTGTAATACTAACACACACCCTATTGCTGGCTATCGGTACTGTAGATCCGTCAGATTGTAATACTAACACACAGCCTATTGCTGGCTATCGGTACTATAGATCCGTCAGATTGTAATACTAAGACACCCTATTGATGGCTATCGGTACTGTAGATCTGTCAGATTGTAACACTAACACACAGCCTATTGCTGGCTATCGGTACTGTAGATCCGTCAGATTGTAATACTAACACACACCCTATTGCTGGCTATCGGAACTGTAGATCCGTCAGATTGTAATACTAACACACAGCCTATTGCTGGCTATCGGTATTGTAGATCCGTCAGATTGTAATACTAACACACACTCTATTGCTGGCTATCGGTAATGTGGATTTGTCAGATTGTAATACCAACACACATCCTATTGCTGGCTATCGGTTTTGTTGATCCGTCAGATTGAAAACTAACACACCCCTATTGCTGGCTATCGGTACTGTAGATCCTTCAGATTGTAATACTAACACATCCTATTGCTGGCTATAGGTACTGTAGATCCGTCAGATTGTTATACACACACCCTATTGCTGGCTATCGGTACTGTAGATCCGTCAGATTGTAATACTAACACACACTCTATTGCTGGCTATCGGTAATGTAGATTTGTCAGGTTGTAATACCAACACACACCCTATTGCTGGCTATCGGTATTGTAGATCCGTCAGATTGTAATACAAACACACACCCTATTGCTGGCTATCGGTTCTGTAGATCCGTCAGATTGTAAAACTAACACACACCCTATTGCTAGCTATCGGTACTGTAGATCCGTCAGATTATAATACTAACACACACCCTATTGCTGGCTATCGGTACTGTAGATCCGTCAGATTGTAATACTAATACACACCCTATTGCTGGCTATGGGTACTGTAGATCCGTCAGATTGTAATACTAACACACAGCCTATTGCTGGCTATCGGTACTATAGATCCGTCAGATTGTAATACTAAGACACCCTATTGCTGGCTATCGGTACTGTAGATTCGTCAGATTGTAATACTAACACACATCCTATTGCTAGCTATAGGTACTGTAGATTTGTCAGATTGTAATACCAACACACACCCTATTGCTGGCTATCGGTACTGTAAATCTGTCAGATTTGATACTAACACACAGCCTATTGCTGGCTTTCGGTACTGTAGATCCGTCAGATTGTAATACTAACACACACCCTATTGCTGGCTATCGGTACTGTAGATCCGTCAGATTGTAATACTAACACACAACCTATTGCCGGCTATCGGTTCTGTAGATCCGTCAGATTGTAAAACTAACACACACCCTATTGCTAGCTATCGGTACTGTAGATCCGTCAGATTGTAATACTAACTCACACCCTATTGCTAGCTATCGGTACTGTAGATCCGTCAGATTGTAATACTAACTCACACCCTATTGCTGGCTATCGGTACTGTAGATCCGTCGGATTGTAATACTAACACACACCCTATTGTTGGCTATCGGTACTGTAGATCCGTCAGATTGTAATACTAACACACAACCTATTGCTGGCTATCGGTATTGTAGATCCGTCAGATTGTTATACACACACCCTATTGTTGGCTATCGGTACTGTAGATCCGTCAGATTATAATACTAACACACACTCTATTGCTGGCTATCGGTAACGTAGATTTGTCAGATTGTAATACCAACACACACCCTATTGCTGGCTATCGGTACTGTAAATCTGTCAGATTTGATACTAACACACAGCCTATTGCTGGCTTTCGGTACTGTAGATCCGTCAGATTGTAATACTAACACACACCCTATTGCTGGCTATCGGTACTGTAGATCCGTCAGATTGTAATACTAACACACAACCTATTGCCGGCTATCGGTATTGTAGATCCGTCAGATTGTAATACTAACACACACTCTATTGCTGGCTATCGGTAATGTAGATTTGTCAGATTGTAATACCAACACACACCCTATTGCTGGCTATCGGTACTGTAAATCTGTCAGATTTGATACTAACACACAGCCTATTGCTGGCTTTCGGTACTGTAGATCCGTCAGATTGTAATACTAACACACACCCTATTGCTGGCTATCGGTACTGTAGATCCGTCAGATTGTAATACTAACACACAGCCTATTGCTGGCTATCGGTATTGTAGATCCGTCAGATTGTAATACTAACACACACCCTATTGCTGGCTATCGGTACTGTAGATCCGTCAGATTGTAATACTAACACACACCCTATTGATGGATATCGGTACTGTAGATTTGTCAGATTGTAATACCAACACACACCCTATTGATGGCTATCGGTTCTGTAGATCCGGCAGATTGTAAAACTAACACACACCTATTGCTGGCTATCGGTACTGTAGATCCGCCAGATTGTAATATTAACACACACCCTATTGCTGGCTATCGGTACGGTAGATCTGCAAGATTGTAATACTAACACACACCCTATTGCTGGCTATCGGTACTGTAGATCCGTCTGATTGTAAAACTAACACACACCCTATTGCTGGCTATCGGTACTGTAGATCCGTCAGATTGTAATACTAACACACCCTATTGCTGGGTATCGGTACTGTAGATCTGTCAGATTTGATACTAACACACAGCCTATTGCTGGCTATCGGTACTGTAGATCCGTCAGATTGTAATACTAACACACCCTATTGCTGGCTATCGGTACTGTAGATCTGTCAGATTTGATACTAACCCACACCCTATTGCTGGGTTTCGGTACTGTATAGATCCGTCAGATTGTAATACTAACACACAGGCTATTGCTGGCTATCGGTATTGTAGATCCGTCAGATTGTAATACTAACACACACCTATTGCTGGCTATCGGTACTGTAGATCCGTCAGATTGTAATACTAACATACACCCTATTGCTGGCTATTGGTACTGTAGATCCGTCATATTGTAATACTAACACACACCCTATTGCTGGCTATCTGTACTGTAGATCCGTCAGATTGTAATACTAACACACACCCTATTGCTGGCTATCGGTACTCTAGATCCGTCATATGGTAATACTAACACACACCCTATTGCTGGCTATTATTCTCTACTTTTTCCCCATTATTCTCTATTTTGCCCATTATTCTCTACTTTTGCCCATTATTCTCTACTTTTGTCCATTATTCTCTACTTTATGCCTTTTATTCTCTATCTTTCCCATTATTCTCTACCTTTTGCCTACTATTCTCTATTTTTACTTATTATTCCTTCTTTCTGCCTAATATATTTCTCTATTTTGTACATCCCATTCAGACCCTCTTACATTTTGAGGCTAAAATTATTGTTAAATTATTAATAACTAGCACTATTTTGTTTTCAGTAATTTTGCGCCTAGGACTAGTAATTTCTATGCTAAAACTAAGATGGTTACCGCTATCGGTACTGTAGATCTGTCAGATTGTAATACTAACACACACCCTATTGCTGGCTATCGGTATTGTAGATCCGTCAGATTGTAATACTAACACACCCTACTGCTGGCTATCGGTACTGTAAATCTGTCAGATTGTAATACTAACACACAACCTATTGCTGGCTATCGGTATTCTAGATCCGTCAGATTGTAAAACTAACACACACCCTATTGCTGGCTATCGGTACTGTAGATCCGTCAGATTGTAATAATAACACATATCCTATTGCTGGCTATCGATACTGTAGATCCGTCAGATTGTAATACTTACACACACCCTATTGCTGGCTATCGGTACTGTAGATCCGCAAGATTGTAATACTAACACACACCCTATTGCTGGTTATCGGTACTGTAGATCCGTCTGATTGTAAAACTAACACACACCCTATTGCTGGCTATCGGTACTGTAGATCCGTCATATTGTAATACTAACACACATCCTATTGCTGGCTATCGGTACTGTAGATTCGTCAGATTGTAATACTAACACACATCCCATTGCTAGCTATAGGTACTGTAGATCCGTCAGATTGTTATACACACACCCTATTGTTGGCTATCGGTACTGTAGATCCGTCAGATTGTAAAACTAACACACACCCTATTGCTGGCTATCGGTACTGTAGATCCGCAAGATTGTAATACTAATACACACCCTATTGCTGGCTATCGGTACTGTAGATCCGTCTGATTGTAAAACTAACACACACCCTATTGGTGGCTATCGGTACTGTAGATCCGTCAGATTGTAATACTAACACACTCTATTGCTGGCTATCGGTACTGTAGATCTGTCAGATTTGATACTAACACACAGCCTATTGCTGGCTATCGGTACTGTAGATCCGTCAGATTGTAATACTAACCCACACCCTATCGCTGGCTAACGGTACTGTATAGATCCGTCAGATTGTAATACTAACACACAGGCTATTGCTGGGTATCGGTATTGTAGATCCGTCAGATTGTAATACTAACACACACCCTATTGCTGGCTATCGGTAATGTAGATTTGTCAGATTGTAATACCAACACACAACCTATTGCTGGCTATCGGTTCTGTAGATCCGTCAGATTGTAAAACTAACACACACTATTGCTGGCTATCGGTACTGTAGATCCGTCAGATTGTAATACTAACACACACCCTATTGCTGGCTATCGGTACTGTAGATTCGCAAGATTGTAATACTAACACATATCCTATTGCTGGCTATCAGTACTGTAGATCCGTCAGATTGTAATACTTACACACACCCATAGCTGGCTATCGGTACTGTAGATCCGCAAGATTGTAATACTAACACACACCCTATTGCTGGCTATCGATACTGTAGATCCGTCTGTTTGTAAAACTAACACACACCCTATTGCTGGCTATCGGTACTGTAGATCCGTCAGATTGTAATACTAACACACATCCTATTGCTGGCTATAGGTACTGTAGATCCGTCAGATTGTTATACACACCCTATTGCTGGCAATCGGTACTGTAGTTCTGTCAGATTTTAATACAAACACACACCCTATTGGTGGCTATCGGTACTGTAGATCCGTCTGATTGTAAAACTAACACACACCCTATGGGTGGCTATCGGTACTGTAGATCCGTCAGATTGTAATACTCACACACCCTATTGCTGGCTATCGGTACTGTAGATCTGTCAGATTTGATACTAACACACAGCCTATTGCTGGCTATCGGTACTGTAGATCCGTCAGATTGTAATACTAACACACACCCTATTGCTGGCTATCGGTACTGTAGATCCGTCAGATTGTAATACTTGCACACAGGCTATTGCTGGCTATCGGTATTGTAGATCCGTCAGATTGTAATACTAACACACACCTATTGCTGGCTATCGGTACTGTAGATTTGTCAGATTGTAATACCAACACACACCCTATTGCTGGCTATCGGTTCTGTAGATCCGTCAGATTGTAAAACTAACACACACCCTATTGATGCCTATCGGTACTGTAGATCCGTCATATTGTAATACTAACACACACCCTATTGCTGGATATCGGTACTATAGATCCGTCAGATTGTAATACTTACACACATCCTATTGCTGGCTATCGGTACTGCAGATCCGCAAGATTGTAATACTAACACACACCCTATTGCTGGCTATCGGTACTGTAGATCCGTCAGATTGTAATACTAACACACAACCTATTGCTGGCTATCGGTATTGTAGATCCGTCAGATTGTAATACTAACACACACCCTATTGCTGGCTATCGGTACTGTAGATTCGTCAGATTGTAATACTAACACACATCCTATTGCTAGCTATAGGTACTGTAGATTTGTCAGATTGTAATACCAACACACACCCTTTGCTGGCTATCGGTACTGTAAATCTGTCAGATTTGATACTAACACACAGCCTATTGCTGGCTTTCGGTACTGTAGATCCGTCAGATTGTAATACTAACACACACCCTATTGCTGGCTATCGGTACTGTAGATCCGTCAGATTGTAATACTAACACACAACCTATTGCCGGCTATCGGTTCTGTAGATCCGTCAGATTGTAAAACTAACACACACCCTATTGCTAGCTATCGGTACTGTAGATCCGTCAGATTGTAATACTAACTCACACCCTATTGCTAGCTATCGGTACTGTAGATCCGTCAGATTGTAATACTAACTCACACCCTATTGCTGGCTATCGGTACTGTAGATCCGTCGGATTGTAATACTAACACACACCCTATTGCTGGCTATCGGTACTGTAGATCCGTCAGATTGTAATACTAACACACAACCTATTGCTGGCTATCGGTATTGTAGATCCGTCAGATTGTTATACACACACCCTATTGTTGACTATCGGTACTGTAGATCCGTCAGATTGTAATACTAACACACACTCTATTGCTGGCTATCGGTAACGTAGATTTGTCAGATTGTAATACTAACACACACTCTATTGCTGGCTATCGCGATCGGTACTGTAAATCTGTCAGATTTGATACTAACACACAGCCTATTGCTGGCTTTCGGTACTGTAGATCCGTCAGATTGTAATACTAACACACACCCTATTGCTGGCTATCGGTACTGTAGATCCGTCAGATTGTAATACTAACACACAACCTATTGCCGGCTATCGGTATTGTAGATCCGTCAGATTGTAATACTAACACACACTCTATTGCTGGCTATCGGTAATGTAGATTTGTCAGATTGTAATACCAACACACACCCTATTGCTTGCTATCGGTACTGTAAATCTGTCAGATTTGATACTAACACACAGCCTATTGCTGGCTTTCGGTACTGTAGATCCGTCAGATTGTAATACTAACACACACCCTATTGCTGGCTATCGGTACTGTAGATCCGTCAGATTGTAATACTAACACACACCCTATTGCTGGCTATCGGTATTGTAGATCCGTCAGATTGTAATACTAACACACAACCTATTGCTGGCTATCGGTATTGTAGATCCGTCAGATTGTAATACTAACACACACCCTATTGCTGGCTATCGGTACTGTAGATTCGTCAGATTGTAATACTAACACACATCCTATTGCTAGCTATAGGTACTGTAGATTTGTCAGATTGTAATACCAACACACACCCTTTTGCTGGCTATCGGTACTGTAAATCTGTCAGATTTGATACTAACACACAGCCTATTGCTGGCTTTCGGTACTGTAGATCCGTCAGATTGTAATACTAACACACACCCTATTGCTGGCTATCGGTACTGTAGATCCGTCAGATTGTAATACTAACACACAACCTATTGCCGGCTATCGGTTCTGTAGATCCGTCAGATTGTAAAACTAACACACACCCTATTGCTAGCTATCGGTACTGTAGATCCGTCAGATTGTAATACTAACTCACACCCTATTGCTAGCTATCGGTACTGTAGATCCGTCAGATTGTAATACTAACTCACACCCTATTGCTGGCTATCGGTACTGTAGATCCGTCGGATTGTAATACTAACACACACCCTATTGCTGGCTATCGGTACTGTAGATCCGTCAGATTGTAATACTAACACACAACCTATTGCTGGCTATCGGTATTGTAGATCCGTCAGATTGTTATACACACACCCTATTGTTGGCTATCGGTACTGTAGATCCGTCAGATTGTAATACTAACACACACTCTATTGCTGGCTATCGGTAACGTAGATTTGTCAGATTGTAATACTAACACACACTCTATTGCTGGCTATCGCGATCGGTACTGTAAATCTGTCAGATTTGATACTAACACACAGCCTATTGCTGGCTTTCGGTACTGTAGATCCGTCAGATTGTAATACTAACACACACCCTATTGCTGGCTATCGGTACTGTAGATCCGTCAGATTGTAATACTAACACACAACCTATTGCCGGCTATCGGTATTGTAGATCCGTCAGATTGTAATACTAACACACACTCTATTGCTGGCTATCGGTAATGTAGATTTGTCAGATTGTAATACCAACACACACCCTATTGCTTGCTATCGGTACTGTAAATCTGTCAGATTTGATACTAACACACAGCCTATTGCTGGCTATCGGTACTGTAGATCCGTCAGATTGTAATACTAACACACACCCTATTGCTGGCTATCGGTACTGTAGATCCGTCAGATTGTAATACTAACACACACCCTATTGCTGGCTATCGGTACTGTAGATCCGTCAGATTGTAATACTAACACACAGCCTATTGCTGGCTATCGGTATTGTAGATCCGTCAGATTGTAATACTAACACACACCCTATTGCTGGCTATCGGTACTGTAGATTCGTCAGATTGTAATACTAACACACATCCTATTGCTAGCTATAGGTACTGTAGATTTGTCAGATTGTAATACCAACACACACCCTTTTGCTGGCTATCGGTACTGTAAATCTGTCAGATTTGATACTAACACACAGCCTATTGCTGGCTTTCGGTACTGTAGATCCGTCAGATTATAATACTAACACACACCCTATTGCTGGCTATCGGTACTGTAGATCCGTCAGATTGTAATACTAACACACACCCTATTGCTGGCTATCGGTTCTGTAGATCCGTCAGATTGTAAAACTAACACACACCCTATTGCTGGCTATCGGTACTGTAGATCCGTCAGATTGTAATACTAACTCACACCCTATTGCTAGCTATCGGTACTGTAGATCCGTCAGATTGTAATACTAACTCACACCCTATTGCTGGCTATCGGTACTGTAGATCCGTCGGATTGTAATACTAACACACACCCTATTGCTGGCTATCGGTACTGTAGATCCGTCAGATTGTAATACTAACACACAACCTATTGCTGGCTATCGGTATTGTAGATCCGTCAGATTGTTATACACACACCCTATTGTTGGCTATCGGTACTGTAGATCCGTCAGATTGTAATACTAACACACACTCTATTGCTGGCTATCGGTAACGTAGATTTGTCAGATTGTAATACTAACACACACTCTATTGCTGGCTATCGCGATCGGTACTGTAAATCTGTCAGATTTGATACTAACACACAGCCTATTGCTGGCTTTCGGTACTGTAGATCCGTCAGATTGTAATACTAACACACACCCTATTGCTGGCTATCGGTACTGTAGATCCGTCAGATTGTAATACTAACACACAACCTATTGCCGGCTATCGGTATTGTAGATCCGTCAGATTGTAATACTAACACACACTCTATTGCTGGCTATCGGTAATGTAGATTTGTCAGATTGTAATACCAACACACACCCTATTGCTTGCTATCGGTACTGTAAATCTGTCAGATTTGATACTAACACACAGCCTATTGCTGGCTTTCGGTACTGTAGATCCGTCAGATTGTAATACTAACACACACCCTATTGCTGGCTATCGGTACTGTAGATCCGTCAGATTGTAATACTAACACACAGCCTATTGCTGGCTATCGGTATTGTAGATCCGTCAGATTGTAATACTAACACACACCCTATTGCTGGCTATCGGTACTGTAGATCCGTCAGATTGTAATACTAACACACACCCTATTGATGGATATCGGTACTGTAGATTTGTCAGATTGTAATACCAACACACACCCTATTGATGGCTATCGGTTCTGTAGATCCGGCAGATTGTAAAACTAACACACACCCTATTGCTGGCTATCGGTACTGTAGATCCGTCAGATTGTAATACTAACACACACCCTATTGCTGGCTATCGGTACTGTAGATCCGCAAGATTGTAATACTAACACACACCCTATTGCTGGCTATCGGTACTGTAGATCCGTCTGATTGTAAAACTAACACACACCCTATTGCTGGCTATCGGTACTGTAGATCCGTCAGATTGTAATACTAACACACCCTATTGCTGGGTATCGGTACTGTAGATCTGTCAGATTTGATACTAACACACAGCCTATTGCTGGCTATCGGTACTGTAGATCCGTCAGATTGTAATACTAACACACCCTATTGCTGGCTATCGGTACTGTAGATCTGTCAGATTTGATACTAACCCACACCCTATTGCTGGGTTTCGGTACTGTATAGATCCGTCAGATTGTAATACTAACACACAGGCTATTGCTGGCTATCGGTATTGTAGATCCGTCAGATTGTAATACTAACACACACCCTATTGCTGGCTATCGGTACTGTAGATCCGTCAGATTGTAATACTAACACACACCCTATTGCTGGCTATCGGTACTGTAGATCCGTCATATTGTAATACTAACACACATCCTATTGCTGGCTATCGGTACTGTAGATCCGTCAGATTGTAATACTAACACACACCCTATTGCTGGCTATCGCACTGTAGATCCGTCAAATTGTAATACTAACAAACACCCTTTTTCTGGCTATTATTCTCTACTTTTTCCCATTATTCTCTATTTTGCCCATTATTCTCTACTTTTTGCCCATTATTCTCTACTTTTGTCCATTATTCTCTACTTTATGCCTTTTATTCTCTACCTTTTCCCATTATTCTCTACCTTTTGCCTACTATTCTCTATTTTTACTTATTATTCCTTCTTTGTGCCTAATATATTTCTCTATTTTGTACATCCCATTCAGACCCTCTTACATTTTGAGGCTAAAATTATTGTTAAATTATTAATAACTAGCACTATTTTGTTTTCAGTAATTTTGCGCCTAGGACTAGTAATTTCTATGCTAAAACTAAGATGGTTACCGCTATCGGTACTGTAGATCTGTCAGATTGTAATACTAACACACACCCTATTGCTGGCTATCGGTATTGTAGATCCGTCAGATTGTAATACTAACACACCCTACTGCTGGCTATCGGTACTGTAAATCTGTCAGATTGTAATACTAACACACAACCTATTGCTGGCTATCGGTATTCTAGATCCGTCAGATTGTAAAACTAACACACACCCTATTGCTGGCTATCGGTACTGTAGATCCGTCAGATTGTAATAATAACACATATCCTATTGCTGGCTATCGATACTGTAGATCCGTCAGATTGTAATACTTACACACACCCTATTGCTGGCTATCGGTACTGTAGATCCGCAAGATTGTAATACTAACACACAACCTATTGCTGATTATCGGTACTGTAGATCCGTCTGATTGTAAAACTAACACACACCCTATTGCTGGCTATCGGTACTGTAGATCCATCAGATTGTAATACTAACACACACCCTATTGCTGGCTATCGGTACTGTAGATCCATCAGATTGTAATACTAACACACATCCTATTGCTGGATATAGGTACTGTAGATCCGTCAGATTGTTATACACACACCCTATTGCTGGCATTCCACTCTCGCTGTAGATCCGTCAGATTGTAAAACTAACACACACCCTATTGCTGGCTATCGGTACTGTAGATTCGTCAGATTGTAATACTAACACACACCCTATTGCTGGCTATCGGTACTGTAGATCCGTCTGATTGTAAAACTAACACACACCCTATTGCTGGCTATCGGTACTGTAGATCCATCAGATTGTAATACTAACACACTCTATTGCTGGCTATCGGTACTGTAGATCTGTCAGATTTGATACTAACACACAGCCTATTGCTGGCTATCGGTACTGTAGATCCGTCAGATTGTAATACTAACCCACACCCTATCGCTGGCTATCGGTACTGTATAGATCCGTCAGATTGTAATACTAACACACAGGCTATTGCTGGGTATCGGTATTGTAGATCCGTCAGATTGTAATACTAACACACACCCTATTGCTGGCTATCGGTAATGTAGATTTGTCAGATTGTAATACCAACACACAACCTATTGCTGGCTATCGGTTCTGTAGATCCGTCAGATTGTAAAACTAACACACACCCTATTGCTGGCTATCGGTACTGTAGATCCGTCAGATTGTAATACTAACACACACCCTATTGCTGGCTATCGGTACTGTAGATCCGCAAGATTGTAATACTAACACATACCCTGTTGCTGGCTATCGATACTGTAGATCCGTCAGATTGTAATACTTACACACACCCTATTGCTGGCTATCGGTACTGTAGATCCGCAAGATTGTAATACTAACACACACCCTATTGCTGGCTATCGGTACTGTAGATCCGTCTGATTGTAAAACTAACACACACCCTATTGCTGGCTATCGGTACTGTAGATCCATCAGATTGTAATACTAACACACATCCTATTGCTGGCTATAGGTACTGTAGATCCGTCAGATTGTTATACACACACCCTATTGCTGGCTATCGGTACTGTAGTTCTGTCAGATTTTAATACAAACACACACCCTATTGGTGGCTATCGGTACTGTAGATCCGTCTGATTGTAAAACTAACACACACCCTATGGGTGGCTATCGGTACTGTAGATCCGTCAGATTGTAATACTAAGACACCCTATTGATGGCTATCGGTACTGTAGATCTGTCAGATTGTAACACTAACACACAGCCTATTGCTGGCTATCGGTACTGTAGATCCGTCAGATTGTAATACTAACACACACCCTATTGCTGGCTATCGGAACTGTAGATCCGTCAGATTGTAATACTAACACACAGCCTATTGCTGGCTATCGGTATTGTAGATCCGTCAGATTGTAATACTAACACACACCCTATTGCTGGCTATCGGTACTGTAGATCCGTCTGATTGTAATACCAACACACACCCTATTGCTGGCTATCGGTTCTGTAGATCCGTCAGATTGTAAAACTAACACACACCCTATTGCTGGCTATCGGTACTGTAGATCCGTCAGATTGTAATACTAACACACACCCTATTGCTGGCTATCGGTACTGTAGATCCGCAAGATTGTAATACTAACACATACCCTGTTGCTGGCTATCGATACTGTAGATCCGTCAGATTGTAATACTTACACACACCCTATTGCTGGCTATCGGTACTGTAGATCCGCAAGATTGTAATACTAACACACACCCTATTGGTGGCTATCGGTACTGTAGATCCGTCTGACTGTAAAACTAACACACACCCTATTGCTGGCTATCGGTACTGTAGATCCGTCAGATTCTAATACGTACACACATCCTATTGCTGGCTATAGGTACTGTAGATCCGTCAGATCGTTATACACACACCCTATTGCTGGCTATCGGTACTGTAGATCCGTCAGATTGTAATACTTACACACAGCCTATTGCTGGCTATCGGTACTGTAGATCCGTCAGATTGTAATACTAACACACACCCTATTGCTGGCTATCGGTACTGTAGATCCGTCAGATTGTAATACTAACAAACACCCTTTTTCTGGCTATCGGTACTGTAGATCCGTCAGATTGTTATACACACATCCTATTGCTGGTTATCGGTACTGTAAATCCAATACAGATCAAAATCTACCATATACGATTGACAAATATCCCCCGTGTTTCAATGTCAATCGGAACGGCAGAAACAAATCAGTTGTAAACAACAACAAAAACAATTGTTTTCAATGGCAATCGGGGACACATGTCCTATTGTATTCGTAATAGAGCTTGTAATAGGTTTATAGTACATATTAGCGGTTTCATCCGTGTGACCTCTATATGACCATGCCTTGGTCACATGGACATTCCACTACCGAACACCAAACCCTTCCCGTGGGACCTCTATATAAGCATGGCCCGCCTCTGGACATTCCACTTCCGAACACCAAACCCATCCCATGGGACCTCTGTAGGAGCATGGCCACCTGGGCATTCCACTCCCGAACACCAAACCCATCCCGTGAGACCTCGATATAAGAATGGCCACCTGGGCATTCATCTCTCGCCACCAAACCCATCGCTTGAGACCTCGTTATAAGAATGGCCACTATGGCATTCCACTCTCGCTACCAAACCCATCCCGTGGGACCTCCAATTAGTTGTACGGGATGTATAAATTCGTAGTCTGGTCCGATCAGAGTTAAATCCGATGCTTTATTTTATCATTCAGAAAAATGTGTATAGTACTAATTTGTGTCTTAGACACATATTTCACATTTATTTGTTTTAATTGAACCTTTGATTGCACTCAAGCAGTGAATACTTGTACAATGATTTAAAATTCAAGCTGATTATAGTAAACATTTTCTCCTGAGTTCACACCTGTTCTGTTCTGTTACATCCGACTCTCCTCTGTGAACCCCTTTCCCCCTCTGTGAGCACTTTTTTCCTCTTTTTACACCATTTTAAGTATTTTTCTCCTCTATTAACACATGGAACCTTTTTTTCTCCTCTGTGAACACCTGGTAACCCGTTTTCTCCTCTGTGATCACCTGGTAACCCGTTTTCTCCTCTGTGAACACCTGGTAACCCGTTTTCTCCTCTGTGAAAACCTGGTAACTCGTTTTCTCCTCTGTGATCACCTGTCAAATCCTTTTCTCCTCTGTGAACACCTGGTTACCCGTTTTCTCCTCTGTGATCACCTGTCAAATCCTTTTCTCCTCTGTGAACACCTGATAACCCGTTTTCTCCTCTGTGATCATCTGTCAAATCCTTTCTCCTCTGTGAACACCTGGTAACCCGTTTTCTCCTCTATGAACACCTGTGAAGTCGTTTCTCCTCCTTGAACCCTTGTTTTCATCTGTGGACCCCTTTTCTCCTCTGTGAACCCTTGTTTTCATCTGTGGACCCCTTTTCTCTTCTGTGTACCCTTGTAATCATTAGTGAACACCTTACCTTCTCATACATAATGATACTGATAACAGTCGTATTTTTAGTTTAAGCAATATGCAGTGTTTGTCGTTTCATTTTCGTAAAACATGAACATTTTATACTGCTTATAGTCAAATTATTTATAAATCCTTATTATAACATTATTTGCAATTTAATCCCGTGATTTCAAGTGAAATGAAAACCGATAATTTCACTCCTCTGACGTCATACAACAATGGGTGTTGTTAAGCCATTGACGATGACGTTGCATCAAAACAATTGGGAATGCGTAAAAGGATATTGTTCCTTTTAGTTTACACTTTATTTTCATTAAAAGCTTATTGTCAATGTAATAAAAGAATAAAGGAGTAACATATCGAAAATATTCAACTTGTGACCGAACATTATCAGTGTTGTTAACCAACGCACTACGCGCATTCGTGAATTAATATGTTGATCGGTCACTCGTTGAATATTTTCTACATTTAAATTCTTCAAATAGTTATTCTACAAGTACTGATAGTAACAATGAGATAGCTAAGAAATAATAACAAGTGTTCTTTTTTAAGTTTCTAAGAGTCGAAAAAGTGGATGAACAGCTTAGTAAATTTAATAAGTGTACATTTTTTAAATATTCTTTGATACGGAACATATATAAAAGCGACCGTACTCATGCTTCTTCTTTTGACAAAATGTACTAGTTTTAGAATTCCATGATGAATTTGCTCTAAAGTTTAATTTCAAAGGGAATAAACAATTGTGCGAAAAATACACGAGATCATTTCATGAACCGCACATTCTATTTATAGGAATGAAGATACCCTTACACATTTTGTTTGAAAAAATGAACATATGAGCAGCAGGCTGACCAAATTGCCAAAATCCGCTCATATATGTAAAATCCAATACATCAAAGAGCATAATGTATATTGATATTTATCTTAATAGTTATTTATAAGTCTTCATCTCTTAAAGAGTCTACACCTTCCTGCAAGAATAAGACGACGCATGGACTATAAATGAAATATTTGCCACTGGACATAAAGAAAGCAACAGTCAATCAATTAGAAATAAGACGTTTTCGAAGTATGAACCAGATCGTTTTACTCATAGGAAATACTAAGCTTTTTGACAATTTAGATTTAAGACCTGGGCTCTCGGTCACAAAACTCTACTCGGTACTCGAAGTACAAAATATGTGCTCGAAAGTTTTATGACCGCAAGGCCTGGTGAACTTGCTAACATGTAAGGATCTGCACGTTAAAGAACCCTTGCAACAACTCTCAAAATTGTCCGTAAATGGTATGATTTAAGGCAAAATATCTGCCCTTATCCATCACACCCTCTATTTGCAGTGGCAGTCCAAATTGTACGTCCTCAATCCCGGTAGTCTCATCTTGAAGAGCCTGCCTATTGTATTGTACTGTATTGCATCGTTGTCAACACTATTTACAGCCGACATCAGTTTAAAGCGTATATTCACTTGTTAACTTTAAATCCAAACATTATTATCGATTTATAAGTGTAGTAAATGGTGTGTGACTTTAAATTGATATAAATTAAATAAATACTACAAACAGATTGTAAAAGTAAATGTGTGTACTACTTCGTAAAGCGGAACAAACTTGTTGTACAGGTAGGGACAATAATCTGTTCATTTTCGTTATTCGTTCATTCTGTTGTTTTCAAATCTTGCAGCTTCGTTTTACTTTCAGCCACTATTGTATCTTTCTATTATGTTAAAACTACATTGTACATGAACACTATGATTTCTATATTTAGAATATGAATAAAATACGATAACCATCATGTGGGAAACATGTTCACGTCAATAAGTCAACAATGTAACAACGTAACAACATTGGACAAATGTTACAGGTAAATTTGGTCCGGTAGTAACATTTGTCCGCCAGACTTTTCCCCGTAGATAATCAAGTCCATGACCATGACTTTACTAGGAATGTAAGTCCCAGGAAAATTTTTCTTAGGAAAATAAGTCCATAACTAGTAAAATATGTCTGGCACTTATTTTCCTAGGACTTGCTTTTCTAGTAAAACAAGTTATGATTACCTATTGACATGGACATGATTTCCTAGGAGAATTAGTCTGGTGACAAAAATTTTATTAAAAGATTAATGCACAATGTCAAACAATATTAAAACATAACTATTAAAATTCCACTGTTTCCATGTAATTGATTTCTTTCATTACAAATTTTCCCATCAAAATATAGGACATGAATTCCTAGGAAAATTAGTCTGGGGACATAAATTTTATCAAAAGATTAATGCATAACTGTCAAGCAATATTAAAACTTAACAATCAAAAATTCCATTGTGTACATGTAAATGATTTCTTTCATTACAAATTTTCCTCGTAAATAAAGGACATGGACACGTTTTTACTTAGGAATATTAAGTACCTGTCTTTGTAAAAATCATGCAGAGGGTGATTCATGACATGTCACAAAAGTAATTTTTTTTGTCCTTTATCATAAGAACACAGGTAGATGAGTAACAGTCTGTCTTTATTTTCCTGTATAATGTGCATTGTCATGGTAACAGTCAAAACAACATTTTGCCTGAAAAGGTGAAAAAGTAGCTTTTGAAAATTGAAAATAAGGGATTACAAAAAGTTAATCAATACAAACAATAATCATTTTACAATACCCAAAACTATTTAAAAACGTTAAAATTTTGAATTTACTTAATAGTTTGTTTCCATAGCAACCATTTAAAAATATGTTAAAATTCGATAATAAAAATTTCAAAATTTTATTTCTGTTTATCTCCCAAGACCAACAATACCATAAAATGTCACTGACAAATTTTGAAAGACAACATATTATATATATATGAAATTAAAAGAAAGTCGTGTTTTTTTTTTTTTTTTTTTAAAAAATATTTTCATTCAAAATTGTCAATTTTACAAAAATCAAGATTTCCATAGAGATAAATAATCAAAGATCTTGAACTTAATGAGCCAAACTCATCCATATGTAATTCGGACACACATTTGTTAACTATAGATGAGAATATATGATTTATGAAGATATATTGGTACAAAATGAAAATTAATCACTCTGGGTACGGTGCCCCCCCCTTTTTTTTGAAAAAAAAAAATTTTCAAAATTACAAAATTTATCGAAAAATAAAAAAATGTGGTATTTAATTGTGCTTTCTTATGAACATTTTGAGCATTTAAGCATAACATTGCTTCAATAGTTGAGGGCAATAATATGTATCCCCTCCCCCAATTTTTAGATATTAGATTTCTCAGAAATATGAAAAAATGATGCATAACCCAGTGTCTTGTTTGGGACGGATGTTGTCAGTGAAAAACTCCAAAAACATTTAAATCTATATATAAAAATAAGAAGATGTGGTATAATTGCCAGTGAGACAACTCTCTACCAGAGACCAAATGACATAGAAATTTTAAACAACCATAGATCACCGAACGGCCTTTAACAATGAGCATAACATGTTTATCATGCAGTAAAGTAAAACATAATCATGATAATGAACACATTTAAAAATATATTTGCTCAGGAGACTTTCACTTTTAAGAAGCTTCTGCCATGGCTTAGTAAAATTTCCAGAAGGCTTGACATGGTTGTCCAAATTTTAAAATCTTTAATCACAGACCAGACTGTGCCTACATGTGAACGCTGGGTACAAAACAAGAACTTAGTTTATTTATCAGATTATTATTTTTAACCTAAATGGCTACGAAGAAGCATCAAAAAAGTTTTTTTGAAACTAACTGACAGTTTGAAACAGACTATTGATTTTTTAATATTTAACCCTAGACTGTTTGATCTGTTTCTAAATGTCAACATAAAAAAATGAAGTCCATTTTCAAGTATAACATATAATATATGGGGAAAGTAAAAGAAAATTCTTTAGATCTTTTGTTTAATAATCAAGAAACTTCTGTTTAAGTTTCATAGAATTTCATAAATATTTGACGAAGCTATAGGCATAAAAAATTAATACCTGCGTTTCTACTTACATGATGATGCTGAAAAAATAGGGTCAATAGATATGCAAAGAATTGTATTTTCAAAATTTTTTTGAATAAATTAATGCTTGTTTATAAATGAAAAATTATTTTAGGGATGGCACTAAAATCTAGTGAAGGTAGGAAGAATTAGTGGAAAAGGGTATTAATTTTTATTCAGACCTTATTGATGTCTTAGAAAGATTTTTATCACAGACTAAACATAATTGTTGACAATGATGACTAAATATAGGATTGCTACGTCTCACCTTTGCGACATTTTTAGCAGACATTACAATTAGCAATTAAGAACGCGGCTCTTAGAACACCTGTTTTATGCAAATTGAAATAAAAAAAAAACTTGAAATTATGGTGGCCGGTTAAGGCCATTTCGCGTTTTCGCCCTTCATATTCCGATGCTGATTGTTTCATTATGTTTAATGTATAATAATTATATGAGACTACTTAAACTGAATAGTGATATAATAAAATATTTAAGTACTTAAACTTAGATACAACAGATTAGACAGATAATAGTGCTTTAAAAATAGTCTAATAATGATACTATAATCAGCAATCTGACTCAAAATTACAAAAAAATAAAATCTGGAGTTTTGGACAGTATACTGATGCATTTTAGTAATGGTTCCAAATGTTCTTGTAATTCTTGATCTGCAGTTAACGCACTATATAATATTCTATCTGTATTCATTTTAAGTACTCTCATATAATTATTATACATTAAACATAATGAGACAATCAGCATCGGACTCATGTGACATTCAAATCTTCTAGTCATATTTGATGACTGTCTTTTGACACCAAAAGAAGTTTTCAACATCATAAATCTTGCCAAAGTTGGAAACGTGTGTCTTAAGTCACCATGACCACTACTATGAATTGGTATTTAACAACATTGACTACCCATGAGGGTCTCGCTCGGTAGGCACCATGATCACAGGCACTCAGTGACATAACACATTTATATATGATTTTTTTTCCGAGACAAGTACCTATGTCTTAAAGGGGCATTAGCAGCATGTTCACCGATTTGACTCAAATTCTCATATTTGATTTATAACATACTAAAACGTATATTCAAATAACAAAAAAGTCTGAAATAAACAATTAACAATATATGTACTCGATAATATATATCACCATTCCTAACGTGAAAACGCAAAATCGCGAAAACGCGAAAAGGCGAAATCGGAAAGAAAAAATATTTCGCGTTTTCGCGTTTTCGACTTCGCGTTTTTGCGTTTTCGCCCTATAGAATATGAAGGGCGAAAACGCGAAAAACGCGAAATGACCTTAACAGGCCCCTATATGAAATACTATTTCATGGTTTTGAAGATTAGCTTCTGTTCAAATTTCATAACAATCCATGTCAAAAAAGCTTAATCCCAGACTGTCTGTAAATGTTAACTGTAAAAACTCTGTCCATCTATCAGAAATATACTGAAAATGGAAAATAAAAAAAAAAAAAACTTTTGCTTCAGACATTATCTCTTAATCATAAAAATGCTTCTGCCAAAGTTTCTTAGAATTCTGAAGGTTTAACAAAGTAATTGATGGATAACAAACTTTAACCCCAGACTGTATCTACTTGTAAGATGTAAAACAAACTAAGTCCATTAATCAGTAAAATAGGAAGAGAAAATGGTTGCTATGTATAGTGTATCTTGGTCATACAAAAGCTTCTGTCCAAATTTCCTAAACTTCCATTTAGGTTTGACAAAGTTATTGATTTCTAAGAAACCTTAACCACAGACGTAACCTAAATATCGACGCTGCCGACGCCATCGACATAATCTGGGATAGCTTTGTGCTGCTTTTGCGACATTAATGTCGCAAGCTCGACAAAAACATATATCCTCAAAGTAAAACAGTCATTCCCTAAACTTATCAATATTGCCTCAAATATTGCTGTTTGAAGTTTCATAGTTCTGGAAAAACATCCAAGTAAATTGTCAAAATTCAAAGCAAGTCTATAGTCACCAACCCTAACAACACTTCACAATTTGTAGCAATTTGATATAAACATACTAGAGCTAAAATATAAATATGACCTTTTATTTATCTGACAGTTAAAATCTTGATTGACAAATTTGGATAATTTTCAAATCAAATGATGCCTTATTTTCACCAGAAAATTAATCAAAAGGAAGCTTTTATTTTATCATTCCCTTAAATCTGACTATTGAAGTTGCGTAGCTCTGGCACCACACAACCAAAAGTTTTTAAAGTCAAAAGGGAGTTTTGTTCTATCAATCCTAATGTTGTGTTAAATCTTCATAAAATAACCTATAACTATTGCAAACACAAAAAATTGCTCCACTTAAACAGCATAGCAATTGTTAAGTTGTAGATTCCTGTTTTTCTGGGTAGAAAGTCATCTTTCATATCAAATGGCCCTCACCAATATTAAAGGCTTATTAAGACTATTACAGTCATGTTTACCGAATCGGAACTGACATATATGTTATTTTTCTATAATAAATCATCGTAAATTTCATTTATGTCATCCAAATTTTTTATAAATCTGCTATATTCGACAGCATATTGATTTTTTGTTTTTATTGCTTCTTCTATAGAATATTTCCAGAAGAGGTCCAGATTCATTTGTTTAGCTTTTCTCATCACTTGGCATCCGTCGTCGTCTGTCGTCGTCCGTCGATAACTTTTACAAAAATCTTCTCCTCTGAAACTACTTGGCCAAATTTAACAAAACTTGGCCACAATCATCATTGGGGTATTTAGTTTAAAAAATGTGTCCAATGACCCGGCCTGCCAACCAAGATGGCTGACATGGCTGAAAATAGAACACAGGGTTAAAATGTAAGTTTTGTCTATTATTTTGAAAAAAATTATAAATAGAGAAAATCTAGCGCAAAAATGTTCAGAATGTTGAGCTCTTCCAATTGTACATATACGTCAAAACTGTCAGACAACTTCTTATAGGAGTTATTGCCCTTAAATGACAAATTTTACAAATTTGTTTTTATTTTTTGCCTATAATCTTGAAAACTATGATAGATAGAGAGAAACTTCAAATTTCACAAATGATCAGCAAGACAAGTTACAAATAAGTATGCATTGTTAAAATCGTCAGGCGACTCCTTATTAGAGTTATTGCCCTCTGATGACGATTTATACCTTCTTGTCTTGTATTTTAAAAACTATAATAGATAGATAGAAACTTAAATAAGCAAAAATTATCAGGAAGACAATATCTATAATTAAGACAAAGAGAGGAAATCATCCCAAGACTCCTTATTGGAGTTATTGCCCTTTAATGATGATTTCTTCTTTACCATTGTTTTTTTTTTCATTTTGCCTTATATGATTAAAAGATAATAGATAAATATATCACTTTAAATCACAAAAATGATCAGCAAGGCAGGATCTACTAACAAGTCAAATTTTGCTGATAGAGTTAGTAGACTATCACTCTTTATAGGAGTGATTGCCCTTAAATGAGGAATTTTTTAACTCTCTTGTGTTTTGAGCAAAACCTAAAGAAGATAGAGAGAAACTAAACAGACCTTATAATCAGTAATACAAGATCAACAAAACAGAGATTTTTGTCATGAATTCCATTCTCGTCTACAATGTTGGAGCGTGTCCTTTGTTAAATATGCACATAGACCAAGTTGGGCGACACAGGCTCTTTAGAGCGTCTAGTTTGACTCTTCACCAAAAAGACATTCTGAAGATGTACAGAAGAGACCAATAAAACACCCCCCTCGATGCTTCATCCCTTACATATGAAGATACCTTATGTTACGAAGATTCCGTCTGTTATATGTCCATTGTCCTTGATCTCATTTTCATGGTTTAGTGACTGCTTGAAAATAAATTACAATCCCAATACTCAATTAATTGGAGTCATAGGATAATTTTATTTGGTATGTGGGTTCCTTGGAACGTCTACATTTCCGTCAGGTAAGGGTCACCTGACCTCGACCTCATTCTGTAGATCAGTGATCACGGTTTAAGTTACGAGGTCAAGTCTGTATCTCATATACTATAAGCAATAGGTCAATTATATTTTGTGTATGGAATGTCAGACAGGCAGGTTTCATTTGACTTTGACCTCAATTTCATTGTTCATGGACAATATTTGTTTTTTCGGGTTTGGTATATTTATCGGATACTATAAGCAATGGGACCATTCTGTTTTGTGTATGGAACAATAAAAGGTGTACATGTCTTTCTGGAAGGTTTCATCTGCCCATGATCTTGTTTTCATCGTTCATTGGTCATTGATTAGTTTTCGTAATTATGTCAGTTTATCGATACTATAAGCGATATGACTACTATATTTGGTGTATGGAATGATTGCAAGGTGTACATGTCTGTCTGCCATTGTTCATCTGATCGTGACCTCATTTTCTTAGAACATTGATAATTTTAAGTTATATGGTACTTGTTTTAAAATGTTCATTAACAGAGTTTCAACAGCAATTCAATGATAAATAAGACAGGCGAGACATTTCAGTGTGTAGATAGATATAAGAAGATGTGGTATGAGTGCCAATGAGACAACTCTCCATCCAAGTCAAAATTTATAAATGTAAACCATTATAGGTCAAAGTACGGTCTTCAACACGGAGCCTAGGCTCACACCGAACAGTAAGCTATAAAGGGCCCCAAAAATTACTAGTGTAAAACCATTCAAACGGGAAAACCAACGGTCTAATCTATATAAAAACGAGAAACGAGAAACACTTATGAACCACATCAACAAACGCAACTACTGAACATCAGATTCCTGACTTAGGACAGGTGCAAACAAATGCAACGGGTTTAAACGTTTTTCTGAAACAATAGTGTAAACAATAGTGTGCATTCTTGTTAGGCAGATCTTACATTCTAAGGTTAAAGTTTTTAAAGCATCAATAATCTGATTCAAACCAACACAGAGTTCATGAAACTTTTACTGTGACTTCTTTATAGCCATTTTTAAAGTGATAGTATCCTGAGCAAATATTTTTTTTTTATTTGTTCATTATGTTTTGTTTTACTGATAAACATGTTATGCTCATTGTTGAAGGCCGTACGATGACATGTAGTTGTTAATTTCTATGTCATTTGGTCTCTGGTGGAGAGGTGTCTCATTTGCGATTATACCACATCTTCATATTTTAATATATAGACTTAAATGTTTTTGACAACTCATTTGCGATTATACCACATCTTCATATTTTAATATATAGACTTAAATGTTTTTGGAGTTCAACATTATTCTTTTTAACTGACAACATCAGTCCCAGGCAGGACACTTGGTTATGCGTAACCATTCACATTTTTCATATTTCTGAGAAATCTTATATGTAAAATTAGGAGGAAGGCTAAATTTACTGCCCTCAACCATAGAAGAAATGTTATGCTTAAATGCTCAAAATGTTCACAAGAAAGCACAATTAAATACCGCATTTTTTTAAACAAATTTTATAATTTTGAAAAAAATGATTTTTTTTTTCAAAAAAAAGGGGGGCACCATACCCAGAGTGATTAGTTTTCATTCTGTACGAATATATCTTTATAAATCATATATTCTCATTTATAATTAACAAATGTGGGTCCGAATTACACATATAAATGGATGAGTTTGGCTCATTCAGTTCAAGATCTTTGATTGTTTATCTGTATGGAGATCTGGATTTTTGTGAAAATTGACAATTTTTGAATGAAAATATTTTTTTAAAGAAAAAAAAAAACGCACGACTTTCTTTTAATTTCATGAATATATAATATGTTGTCTTTCAAAATTTGTCAGTGACATGTTATGGTATTGTTGGTCTTGGGAGATAAAATTTAGCGATTTCTGAAATTTTTTATTATCGAATTTTTACATATTTTTAAATGGTTGCTATGGAAACAAACTATTAGGTAAATTCAAAATTTTAACGTTTTTGAATAGTTTTTTGGGGTTTTATTTGTCAACAATGTAAAAATGCGTTTTGTTTGTATTGATAAACTTTATTGCAATGGTACTTTAAAATCCTTTTTTTAATATTCAAAGGCTACTTTTGCACGTATTTAGGCAAAATTTTGTTAGGACGGTATCCATGGCAACCAAGCTTCAAAAGAAAAAAAAACAAAATATGAAACTTATTTTCATACCATACCTTCTTCATTAACAAAATATAAAGATATTGAAGAGGGGTCACATGAATCGTCACTCAACAGGAACCTCATGATTCTCACAAAGACAGGTACTTAATGACATGGACATGAATTCCTAGGAAAATAAGTCTGGGGACATATATTACTGACATCGGACTAAAAATACATGTACTAGTAAATTCTGTAACCATGGACTTTGTATACTAGTAATATGCGTCCGCCCGGACACATTTAACCAGGACTAATTTATCTCTTACCATATGTAATATGCTGGATGTGGATGGGCGTTCCCCATTTCTGTATTCTTTAATTTTTCAGTTCATTTTTCTGTATTAACTATTTTTGGGGCATTATTCTCTATTCTTTATATATCAGCACACCATTATTCGTTATTGTTTATTTTTTACCTATTTTTCCTTATTCTTCATATTTTTGGCCTTTATTCAACACTTTTTGCCCATTATTCTTAAAGTTTATTCTGTAAACCCCATCCAGACCATCATGATTGTGCACATATCTTAATCACAAATAAACTTATACAAATTAGGTATCTTAAAATGATATATAGGATCGATTTCACCAGGTCTTTCTTCATTCACATAGCTAAATTCAGAAAACTGTTTATACAAACTTTATATAGATATAAGAAGATGTGGTATGAGTGCCAATGAGACAACTCTCCATCCAAGTCAAAATTTATAAATGTAAACCATTATAGGTCAAAGTACGGTCTTCAACACGGAGCCTAGGCTCACACCGAACAGTAAGCTATAAAGGGCCCCAAAAATTACTAGTGTAAAACCATTCAAACGGGAAAACCAACGGTCTAATCTATATAAAAATCCTATATATAGTTTTTATTACTAACGACCCTATAATTAATAAATTTTAAATATAATTCTATGATTTAGCATATATTCCTTGTTGTATTGTGATGTTTTGTATACTAGTATATGTTATAGTCGATTGTATTGTAAACATGTGCCGTTACTTACTTACTTACTTACTTGCTTACATGTACTTACTTATAATTATGGTTTTTTTTCATATCTATATTCAAAAAATGTAAACAACACTTTTTAAATTTCCATTGTCCGACTAAATTTTCTGGATTTACCTTCATCGAGAACGATAAAGCCGAATATGCGAAAGCCACGTATGTATAACAACCGAAATAGTTGAAGAGGTAAATTCTTCTAAGGTCAACTTTGCCAGATGGAGTTTCTAAACCGTATAAAATAACCTTCGTGTTACCCCTTACGTCGACTTGATAAAGTCATAAATGTGTTGAAACATTAAATAGCAAACATAACTCAAAGAATCAAACTATATAATGAGGGGCCTGATGGGGGTCTCATCACGATTCACGAGTTGATTTTTTTGTCAATCACGATTCACAGAAAATAAATTTCCATGATCACGGATCACGAAAATATAAAAAGAGTATAAATCTGTAGAAAAACGGATCACGATAGCGAAAATGCGCCGATCACGAAGAACGAAAATAACCCATCAGGCCCCTCTATAATGAACAATCTAACACGACACTTTTCTTTCGCTTTGTAGCTTTGTAGCTTTGTAAACAAAGTCATGTTATAATTCAATGATGAGGTGCATGTGCTTGACGTATCATTAGAATTTGCAACGTCAGTTGTATTTTAAACAAAGCTAGACATTTAAGGGGGATATTTTCGTCATTTCGAAATCGAAGATAGCTTTGAGATAGTTAGTTTATGTGTATTTATGAACATTAAAGCGTGACACACTTGTTTTTTGACATTTTTTCAAATCAAATCAAAATATATTGTGTCGAATAGCTTTGACAGAAAACAACTCAGATTTATCTGTCAGAATCGAAATAATTCTTCCATTTCATATTTCTATATTCATTTTAACATTGTAAGGCATTACCTTTGTCAATGTTTTCCTACCGAAGGTCGGTGGTTCTCTCCGGGCACTCTGGCTTCCTCCACCAATAAAAACAGACCGCCACGAAATAGCACAATAGTGTTGAAAGTGGCGTTAAAAACCAATGAATCAATCAATCAATGTTTTACAATTTGCTAACGCTCGGTATAACGATATTTACAAATACAATGCTTATCCATTTGAATCGAGCATATGGCAGGACATGAAATAATTGTTTCATGAACAATTTATATCAGATAAAGTTCGATGAAGGTCAATAAAATGCGAAATGAAAGTGTTAAACAAGTTTTATTTACCAAATTATTTTGGTGGTATAAGCATGGTTTTAGTTTTAATACTAACTAACTGTGAATCTTTCTTTTCTTCAGGTATTTACACTGTCCGTTAAGCAATCATCAATAAACCAATCATTCTCCAGGGCGTGTATTACTGGTGACATTTTGACACACATATAACACGTGGTTTGTACACGTCGTATCAATAGAGGTAAGTTCAATCTATAGGTGTGTATTACTGGTGACATTTTGACACACATACCACGTGGTTTGTACACGTCGTATCAATAGACTGAGGTAATTTCAATCTCCATGCGTGTATTACTGGTGACACACATACCACGTTATTTATACACGTCGTATCAATAGAGGTAAGTTCAATCTCCAGGCGTGTATTACTTCTGACATTTTGACACGCATATACCACGTGGTTTGTACATGTCGTATCAGTAGAGGTAAGTTCAATCTCCAGGCGTGTATTACTGGTGACATTTTGACACACATACCACGTGGTTTGTACACGTTGTATCAATAGAGGTAAGTTAACTTCATTAGGTAGAGTTCATATAGAAAGAGAAACATTTACATGTAAGTCAAAAAAGAGGCGGGAAATACCAACGGGAGAATCAAAACTCATAAGTCGAAAAGAGAGACACTTATAGTCTACTTAAAAAAAACTAAATATTGAGCAACGTATCATGGATGGATACCCCATATCCTTTGTTTTCCTTTAACATAAAACTGCGGGGATGATATCAGGTTCTCCGGAATGCTAACCAAATTCTGCTCATCATGTGGCACTCTTGTTCCAATACTTCAAAGAGATTTTGGTGACAATGGCTAGCTTTAAAGCAAAATCATTTTTTTTCTGGATTTGTAAAATTATTTGGAAATCTTGAAGTTTTAAAAGCTACCCAGAGACAAGATCAGTTTGCCTCAGTTTACAGTTCTTATTTTTCCACTCTTGATACGATACCACCAAAATAATTTAGTAAATAAAATTTTGAACCGCCTCGGTGATCTTGATTTGCGTGCTGGCTCGAATGGAGGACATCCAGTGTTTGCTCCCTGGTACAGTCAAACCAAAGACTTAAAACATTGCATTTTCTTTCTATCTGCTAAGCACGCATTATAGAGGAGTTAGAGCAAAGATTTCTCGGCTTTTAGCCGGAATTATATCTCCAGGTAGGATGACAAGTCTTTCTGTCGACCCTCACCTTGTGACCTAGCAGGTTGAAAATCCAGCTTAGTGTGTCGGTCTGTTTAAACTCGCATATCAATTTTATCTTGTCCTGATATACATGTAATATTTACCACTGGACGTTAAACACCCATCGAGATTCGAAAGGGCTTCGAATCGATACCGTGAAGCGAGAAGCACTTTGGCATAAAATGCAACTTAATTAAATAAATGTGAAAATGTATCTACAGCATATATCAAAATCTAAAATCTTGACTTGAATATCGGAGTTATTTCAATGTGCTATATAGGAGTCCGACAAGGTGAAAACATCTCTCCCTTTTTATTTTTGTTTTAAAAGACCAAGAAGATTTTCTGAGCATTGAAAATGTCACTGGCCTTAAAACATTAAGCGGTGATATTGAGAACAGATTAGATATATCGCTGAAGTTATATGTTTTTCTGTATGCAGACGACACTGTAATAATGGCTGAGTCCGCAACTGATCTTCAAGACCCATTAACGAAATTTAGAAATTATTGTATTTAATGGAAATTAAGAGTCAATGTCGACAAAACCAAAGTTTTTTTTTTCACAAGGTCGGCCTCCAAAGAATTTAAAGTTTCTTTACAATGACTTAAATATAGAAATCGTAAAGGATTTTAATTAATTAGGTGTATACATTTCAAGAACTGGAAATTTTAAGACCTGTAAATTACATCTTGCTGTATACCAAATCCATGTATACTTTATTGAAATAAGGGCGTTGCCACAATCTTTCTTTTAAATGTCAAATGAACCTTTTTGACAAACTTGAAAGTATCCTTAATAGTAACGGATGTCAAGTTGGTTCAATATTCAACATTCAACATTCAAATTATTTTTTGTTTGTTAATAGTTACTTTAAATATATATATATCCCGTATTCTAGTTAAATATGAAGACGTCTTATGATCATTAGTATTAGTATTTAAAATGGTCGAATGCGCAAGATAGTTTAGTATTCTGTGTTTATATTGGAAGATAACAATTAATTACTAGTATTATAATTTCATTACCAATTCTTGAAAATGTAAGGGTTATAATTATATTTTCGTTTCAGGAGGCGCGAACTTGGTCCTGGTCGACGTATCGTCTGATGAAAATACCAGTATTATTTGTAATTTACCAGAGGAACACTTGGTCCTGGTCGACATGTCGTCTGCGGAAAATACCAGTATTATTCGTAATTTACCAGAGGAACACTTGGTCCTGGTCGACATGTCGTCTGAGGAAGGTACAAGTATTATTCATAATTTACCAGAGGAAGTATTGCTGAAAATATTCTCTTATTTATCACAATATGAATTATTTGTAAATGTGAAAAACGTGTGTTCTCTGTGGAAAAATTATTCACTCAGTTCTTCTCTATGGAAGCATATTGATGTACAGAAAGAACTAGCAGATTTCAATATGTTTTTAAGCCCAAGTAAATCTACCTTACTATTGGAGCGCATTGTGGAAGCCATTTCATGTCACGTGGTCAGTTTGACATTAGAAACTGATTTTTACTGGAAAGTTTATAATACCACGCAGAGGTGTTACGAGTATATAGATAAAACATGTACATTTGCATTTCCTAAACTTCATAAATTAGAAATGGATATGTCATCGAAATACATCTATCTTACAGATTTTGAGAAAATAGCACAATTAACTAATAACCTGAAAATGTTGAAGTTTATTTGTAATGACATTTCTGTTGATATTACCAGTCCTATAGATGTATGCCATTTGAGAAGTCTTGAAAAGTTAGATTTGACGGTTGAGATCGACGAAGATGATTGTGACATTCAAATTTCTAATGATAATTTGCAAAAACTTTTCCAAAATGTTTCAAATATTACGCATTTCAAAGCAACATATCTCAACAGCGACACTGTAAGAACTTTACTGAATAATTGTCCTAGTCTGGAAGGGCTAACGCTATGTGATTGTCCGGACATTGGTCAGGATGCTTTTGAGTCTATACCGCTACTCAATAACATGAAATCATTGTCAATAAATGGAACATATATCAACGATAACGATTTAAAAGCTATTGCACAGAATACGCCTAACTTGGAACACCTATCTGTTCAACAGAGCGTTTATATCACTGACGTAGGGTTCTCATTCGTCGGCATCCATTGTAAAAAGCTAAAATGTTTGATTATTGAGAAGTATGCGTATTCCAGAGGGAGAAATATAACCAACATCGGTTTAGAACACATTGCATGTGGCTGTCCAGACCTAGAGGTCATTGTAGCAAAATATTGCGAAGGAATAGATGACAATGGAGTGCAATCTTTAGCAAAGAATTGTAGAAACTTACTCTCGTTAAAGCTGTCAGGATGCCCGGGGGTGACTGACACTGGAATAGACGATCTCTCCAATAGATGCAGATATTTGGAACATGTGAATTTCAATAAATGCGTGAAAATTACGCATAAAAGTATAAATCGTCTAATCGGTAAATGCCTTTGGTTAAAAACAGCAAAGTTTAACAGCTGCAATTTTATATATAATTTGGACTTCAGATTATTCACGAGAGAACAAGAGACAAACAAACAAAATACAGAAAGGGATTTGAAATACAGAACAACTCTGAACGCACATAACATGATCCAAAATATAGGTCAACACTCCCATATTCGAAAATTTAGCTTAAAATTCTGTCCAAATCTAGATGGAGACTCGATAAAGCAAATTGCAGACTATTGCCCTGACCTCCAGGAAGTCTACCTCACCGGTACTCATATAGTAAGTGATGATGCAATACATTACCTCCTCCAAAAATGTCTCAGTATAAGAATTTTGGATATTTCGGGAGGTTCAACACTAGGTACATCTAAATTTACCAACACGGTATTATCATCGGTAGGAACTCATGGTAAAAATGTAGAAAAGTTGATAATGTGCAAGAATTACAACATTACGAAATCTGGAGTTCTTGAACTACTACATGCCAGTCAAAGAGCGATAACTCTTTCATTAACAGTTACAGTTGTTGACAACACTTGCGGGATATTATCATTGAAGGATTGTCAACAGATTCTAGCTGAATATGGCAATACAAGAGCTACGCTGCAATACCCAGGAGACCGTTCCACGTATATAGGTTCCATCTCGGTAATAATTAAAAAAAAATAACATTAAAAAAGATTTCTATTTAATGTTATATATTTTGATATGAGTTGCGTCGGTTAGAAATCGACCTTATGCAAGTGCACGTATACATGTACATGTATAAGACTTTTATTGATATTGGAACATTCAAATACGAAATATAAGATGAATTTTGGTCTGTTTTGTAGGGTTCTTATTAATTTTCAAACAGTTACAGACTTTGCGTAGACATTTTTTTTCAACCCGAAATAAGTTAACAGATGTATTGATATTTATTTGCATAAAGTCGATTTCTTCCCGACGCAGACCATATATAGCCTTGTTGGTCGAATGGTCTATGGCGCTGGACACAGTGCAGGCGGTGTTGTCACGTTATCTGAGAAGCTGGGGTTCGAATCCCGCTGAGGGAAGAACAAAACTGCTAGATTTTTTTATTAGTCGGTATATAATAGATTTGCATTTATTATTGTTCATAAGATATTTATGGCATTTTGGTATGGATGATATGTATGTGTAGTTGAAATAAAACAATCGTTCCTGCAGTAAGCCTGTTTACTATACACATTAAGATTACAAGTATGTGTTAACCATATACTGTTTGAATATCATCTGCAAGTACCCTGATAAGAGTATAGTTTCACCTATACTTTTAAATGTACATCTCTTAAAACGGTGTTTGCAACATTTGAAATACAGGACTATATTGCATATAATATATGACCTTAATTATAGTTTCATACTAAATGAGAGATCGTCCTATTTAATTTGCTGCATCCTTTCGATAATATTTTACTTAAAAACCTGAAAGCTGACTTCTACATTGACATGTGAACATGAAAAACATTGAAAATACCTGTATACAGTTTAAGTAATCCATCGCACTTTAGCGTTACCACCAGCGGACTTCCGTGTATACATCAACAATATAGCGTCACAATGCAACCATCGCACTTCAGCGTGACCAAAAACCCACTTCAGCGTCAAACCATCGCACTTCAGCGTGACCATCGCGGTGCGGAGTCCTACACATATATATATATATTAATATATATACTGTTAAATCATATTAACGAAAAAGTATCACAAAATTATTGATTAAAACAGATAAATGTTGTATTATGTTCCATTTAGCCCCTTGCGTATCCACGTGCTTATACATCATTGGCTTTCAAATAATTAGTGTGGGTTTGAGTGTTCCTAATGAAATATGCCACCGAAGTACCAACTTTATTAAGTCTTATTTTGTGCCACCGAAGTACCAACTTTATTAAGTCTTATTTTGTGCCACCGAAGTACCAACTTTATTAAGTCTTATTTTGTGCCACCGAAGCACCAACTTTATTAAGTCTTATTTTGTGCCACCGAAGTACCAACTTTATTAAGTCTTATTTTGTGCCACCGAAGCACCAACTTTATTAAGTCTTATTTTGTGCCACCGAAGCACCAACTTTATTAAGTCTTATTTTCATTTTCTAGAATTAGATCGATTCAGGTTAAGCGTTTTTCCCGACCGTATCACCCGCTCAGTAGTCAGTGCTCCAATGGCGTTGAGTCTTCCTAATAACGGAATATGCAGAAATGTATAAAGTGTTCTCCCTGGTACAACATTGTTGTTGTCGTCAAATCAGACTGGATCATTTTGTTTCCATACACTAGGCCTACAGTTCTAATTGACCAGTCGTACAAAAACAAAGTCAAAACGAGTAATTGTTACCAGTGGGATCATTAGAGAACAGAATAGATTATTCGGTTGCAGCAATACCATTCATAAAAGACCTTAAAAGTATGCTAGGAACATACAGTGTTGAATTGTATTTTTGAGGTCGAATGGTTGAAGATAAAGCAAGAAAGTTTGTTAATCTTATGGGGCATATGATGTTGTTGCAAGCTGGTTTTACTGAATTTTAGGGGTTGCAGTTCCACAATACTAAATGATAAATCTTAAAATCAAAATTTGATTTAGCCTGTCATTCAGAAGTTGATTTAGCCTCTCAGTCAGAAGTTGATTAAGCCTCTCATTCAGAGGTTAATTTAGCCTCTCAGTCAGAAGTTGATTTAGCCTGTCAGTCAGAAGTTGATTTAGCCTCTCAGTCAGAAGTTGATTTAGTCTGTCAGTCAGAAGTTGATTTAGCCTCTCAGTCAGAAGTTGATTTAGCCTCTCATTCAGAAGTTGATTTAGCCTCTCATTGATTTAGAAGAAGTTGATTTAGCCTCTCAGTCAGAAGTTGATTTAGCCTCTCAGTCAGAAGTTGATTTAGCCTGTCATTCAGAAGTTGATTTAGCCTCTCAGTCAGAAGTTGATTTAGCCTGTCATTCAGAAGTTGATTTAGCCTGTCATTCAGAAGTTGATTTAGCCTCTCAGTCAGAAGTTGATTTAGCCTCTCAGTCAGAAGTTGATTTAGCCTGTCATTCAGAAGTTGATTTAGCCTGTCATTCAGAAGTTGATTTAGCCTGTCATTCAGAAGTTGATTTAGCCTGTCATTCAGAAGTTGATTTAGCCTGTCATTCAGAAGTTGATTTAGCCTGTCATTCAGAAGTTGATTTAGCCTGTCATTCAGATTATTCTCCATTATATAAAAATAAGAAGATGTGGTATGATTACCAATAAGAAAACTTTCCACAAGAGACCAACTGACACAGAAATTAACAACTATAGGTTACCGTACGGCCTTCAACAACGAGCAAAACCATAACGTATACTAGCTTTAAAAAAATGAAAATGATTGAAAAGTGAAGACCTTCGGCCTGATTCAAAATACGAAAATGAACAAACACAAATATGAATGATACCAAGTGACAACCACTGATTTGGGGGCACATGTGAAAGTGCTAAACATGTACTTCATTAGGCTCGACCTCCAATCTCTTCCTAATTTCCTTCTAATTTGGTACCGTGTTGCAACAACGCAACACACTGTAAAAAATCATGCAGCTGAAAAGGGCCTACCAGACATAGTGGTACATAGCACACAAACAAAACACAAAAAGACGCAAATTATTGAACTAAGAGTAATCACAGCTACTGAAAGCTAGTTCAGGGCCACATTTTCATCTAACAGATAAACCATTTTCTCTAAGATTAAAATGCTCACAACAGGCATTGTGATACGTATGTATACATCAACATCAAAAATTGTAAAGTCATGTGGAAGGTACTAAAGTAATATTTCACCCTTTGTTATCATGAACGGATGAATATTGCATGGAGGTTTACTTTACACATATTTCATTTGCTAAATCTTAACAAAATGGTTGAGACATATGCATGGCGGTAGACATTGGTTAAGAAGAAATCTATAATATTTTTTGGCGAAAGGCATTAACCTTGCACAATAAAGTTTTCCTGTTGCAGTGGGCGGTAACTTCATCAACAAAATCTCATTGGAATGAATGAAGGTTTAAAATAATTTGTGTATGGACTTTGATCAACTTTTTAGCTTTCACCCTGACATAACGGGTCATATGAGCTGTTGGTATCCTTTTGTTTTAAACTTGTTTTACATTTCCATCTTCTGAAACCTTTTGCCCTAATTCATGATTGATAAGATATTTTTGCTAGTAACGGTTGCTATCAATGCATCGTACATTGTAAGCTAAAAAATTCCATAATAATATATATTCATTTCTTATGTCAATTTATTTGGACAAAAAAAACTGCAAAAATTTCGAAAACAAGAAATTAAATCTTTACTTAAATCGTCATCTTGTCAATGAGGTTTCAATTATCTGCCTATGTCTGTTTATTTGAGATTTTATGGAACTCACACCCCGCTACCCTCCATATATTAATATACATATATAGATAAACAAACTAAAGGCTGCAAATGACATTTTTGGATTTGAAATTCATTGCAACGAGAATATTTGTGTTGAATAAAAATTGTGTGGGTCACAATCTTCTATTGCTGGTAAATGTTGCTCGACCAAGTACCGGTATATCTATTATGTTTTAAAAGAAAAAAAAATTTTGATTAAAACTAGGTTCACACTGCCGATCAGATCAACTCGATCAAGCCCGATCAATCCGGATTAAGCGATCGGGAGGCTTGTCTGACTCGATCGACAAAAATGTTCTGGTTGATCTACCTTGCTCGTCATCGATCTGACTTTCTACCCGAGAATTTTTGACATGTCAAAAAAATTCAAGTAAGGATCGAGAAGCCAGTCACTCGAGAAGAGATCGGGAATTCGTCGAGTAGCGCTCGAATTGATCGGGACAAGGTCGTATAGAGATCCAGTTTGGTCGGAATACAAATATTTTATCGGTCAGTACTCGATCATCTCGACCTTTGCTCGACTAATATTCGATCGTTTGCCGATCAACGCCATTCTGTTTGATCTGTGGTCCAGATTAACTCGATCAATGCCCAATCACTTCCCGATCACTGCGACTACTATTATTTTTTTTATCCTAGATCAACTTGACCAAAACCCGATCTCTACTCGACCAAATTCAACCACTTTTAGATCTCTACTCGGTCACGAGTACACATGACTGCTACAAGATTCTATAAAAGAGTGTGTAGATCTCGCATAACTCGCATAACTTGCTTCAGAAAAATATATTTTCACTGTTTTTTTAAAACTGTACATAGATTAACTCCGCAAAAATTCCTCCATGTGCATTTCTTGGCTGTACTTTTGCAAGAAGGATTAAAATTTTAAAAGACAGGCATAGGATACCAAAGGAACAATCCAAATCAAAGGTCGAAAACAAACCGACACAGCCATGGCGAAAAAAAAAATGAAAAACGACAAGACAAGCAGCAGTCCACATAACACAACATAGCAAATTAAAAACTTAGCAACACGAAACCCAACAAAAAACTGGGATGATCTCAGGTGCTCCGGAAGCGTAAGTAGATCCTGCACTACACGTTGCACCCGTCGTATTGCTTAACATAAGTACTCATCCGGTGACAAATTTCATTTGGTGGTGTCATTTTCAAGTTCAAATTATCATTATCATTAATATTATTTTAAGGATTTATTTAACTCTAAGGATCTCCTTATAAACGTGCAATCAAGAAACTACATTTTTGAAACGCAGAAAAAAGGCAATACATAAACTAAAGCTGATTTAAAGTTCAACTTCAAACAAAACAAAACATTATTACCTTATTTTTGAAACAATCTTGACAATTTTATAACACATGAGAACAAGATGTCATACTAAAATAACTACATCAGCGGTTTTATGGTGAAACTACAAGTAATTGTATAACACTGATGAACTAAATCATACTCTCTTGCCACTCAACTGAACCTGCTGGGGAATTGAAATAGTGCTTAAGATAGTCTCTGTTAGGTTATGTCTTGAGTATGGCTTCATCCAGGCCGGGGATGCATCATATTCAATCATTAGGTATGGGATGTTCTTGTGATCACCGGGCAGTGTGTCCTGTGACGGCAATCAGAGGATGTTTTCCTCAATCAAAGTCCTTAGTTTAGAATGGTTGAAGAGCTAAGAGTCGGACGCACTTCCATTAACCATTAGCACCAACACTGACCAATACGAACTTGTTGACGAGGGCCAGTAGTGTGATTGAGAAAAATCTTTTGTTTTTGCAGTACAGTGTACCAGTGTCCTTTGGGCACTTTATCCTCAAGTGCTTGCCATCCAGTGCTCCACATGCATGAGGAAAGTTCCACTTAGCTTGAAGTCATCGGCAATCATTTGTCACTGTTCGGATGTGCCGACGGCTGGTGTCACCTCTTCCGAGCACTACATGTATTACAGCTTCCAATTATTTCGGAACGAACAAGCTAATGGTGTTTTTAGCCACTCGAAATGAATACATGGGCTCTGCATAAGAAGCGCCATTTGCAAGATGGCTAAGGGTGACAGCCATATAACTCAAGAACGAGAAAAAGTGACGCCACCAAATTACGAACTTGATTTCTGTGTTATGGTAATAAGCATTGTGTATAAGTTTCATAACATTTAATTGAAGCAAACTAAAGTTAGAGAACGGAAACTAATTTTTGAGACGTACGTACGTACGGACGGACAAGAGTAACACTTAATTCCCCCTCCGCTGCGGCGGATCCTAAAAAAATTCAAACGATTTTATACTGAAATTGAACATACACGACCAATTCCAGACTATCCCTACGACCCCTATACGATCAGGTCTATCTGGTCTGGTCGAGATCGGGCTGAGATCGAGTATAGTTGAGTTGGTCTGGTTAGTCGAGTAAAGATCGTGTAGAGATCGTGAATTAGTCGGAATAAGCTAATATGTATTCAATTAGTGGTCGGGTTGGAGTCGTGATAGAGTCATTAAGGAGTCGTGAATGGTCGAGTTGAAGTCGTGTATAGTCGGATAGCGGTCGGGTATAAGTCGTAAACAGGCCCGATCAAGAATTATGTTACGCTTGGTCGTGGGAATTTGGGCAATCGGGATCATCGAGTTGGTCTGATCGGCGGTGTGAACATAGATAGCTTTAAGCGGCAAATTCATTCAGATAAACGGTGGCCATCACGAGTTGGTTGACCGTTATGGAATATTTGTTTCACAAATGACGACAGATATGTTCCAATGCAATTGTCGTAACTACAATCTCGTCCTCTTTTACTCGAATGTGACCTACAGAATTAGATTGCACCGGGTTTGTACTTACATGAGCAACACGAAGGGTGCCACATGTAGGGGAGGATCTGATCGGCCCCGGATTTTGGTTGGGTTTGTGTTGCTCGGTCTTTAGTTTTCTATGTTGTGTTTTGTATATTGTTTTTGTCTTTTGATTGTTTTGCGTTTATGCCATAACATTGTCAGTTTATTTTGTAACAAGTCCTATAAAGAGTCAACTGACGATTCAGCCATTTTTTTTTTGTTAATCATAGTACAGACCATTCTGCTCTTTCTGCTTGATATGGTTTCCGAAGAAATAAAAAAAAAAGGGTAATCATCGCCATTCGAGTCAGCTACTCCAGTAAAGAGTCTATTGTCAATTTCGGTCATGTTAACTTATTTGTAGAGCTTATTTTGCTGATCAGTTTTACATTTTGAAATATTTGTTGATGGATCAAGTCCTCGAATATTGTTTTTCCCATAGATTTCCTAAGCAAAATTCATTTGGTAACATTTGGTCAAGAAGTTTCAGAGAAGATTTTTATTTTGAATTACGGACGCCAAGTCAATTGCTCACATGGCCCTTCGATCCAGTTGAGGTTAGATCAATACAGACTGACATCCAGTTTAAATTAAACAAAAGAGAGGGAACTCTTTATTAGTGAAGGTAAAAATGACCAAATTTGTACATTTTGAATGTTTCAACTGTTTGTATGGCCTTTAAAAATTAAATATAGGTGTATAATTTTAGATTTGTTTGCATCTTTTATACTTGTTTAAACTCAAATTATAGTAAGAAGCTACGAGATATTTGTAAACTTTAAAGTAAAGACAATTTTTCACAAAACAGCCAATTTCGGTTGGTGCAAATATCTCTGGATCTCTCAGATGCATAAGCATAAATTCCACTGAAAAAAATCCACGCAAAAAAAAAAAATATTGTTCTTATAAAGAGCATTAATTTGCATCTCTGCCTCCTCCGGTAACATTATTTTGGGAGAAAACCAAGCAGTTATCTTATCGCAAAGAGAAAGCCGAGTACACCTTTTTTACGTTGAGGCGTGTTTGGGCTGACTGTTTTGTCATGAAACGTATAACAAAATATTTGATATATCTCGCTTTAGATTCGACTATTTTTGATATATTAAGTTTACATGTTTGTTTTATAACATTGAGAATTGACAGTATCAAAATATGAAATTTTATGGGTCAAGTGAAATACCTTAAGTTTATAATGAGTAATAACTACAGAGAAGGTGCGTCGAGATTACAATAAAAAAAAAAAAAAAAAAAATAAAAAAAAAAAAAAAAAATAAATAAAAAAATAAAAGCTTCGTGCTATTACAATTATTTAACTAAAAGTGTATAACTTACTGGTTTATTTCTTTTATTTTCGTTAACTCATGTTTCACTCAGTTTTTCGATTAAAAGTTACGCATATTAATTGTTTTATTTATGAAATATATTTAAAAATTCGGACACATCGTTCACTAACACCCCTTAATTCTTAACCAAAAGCAACATACATTACTTTTTGGATCTTAAAAATTACTAAGTTAAACTTAATTTGTTTTTAGTGTTTTATTGAACTTTCGGAAGTTCCCATGACGAAAGATCATATAAACTTATCGATCCTTTAAATAAACTTATTCTAAAAGGTTACCAATTCAACACTGTCATTAGATTTTTGAATATTGTTTTTTATTGGTTTTGATATTGATTTTGGTATCTGTAAATTAAAAGCAAACTAAATATTATTGTTATATACATATGCACTTTCATGGATCTACAATCTTTCGACTCCTGTATCTTGGCATTGCACAAGGTCATGTTTTTCTCTGACTGTTTATGACGTCTTTTCACTAAATCCATTGGATGTTGGATGTGTACTGATTGATAATTTAGTCTTAGATGCATGATTTTTTTATATTATTTTTTATTGGCTTTGAACTAGCTGTCATTAACTGCGAGTACTCTCAGATCTGTACTTAGTGTCTTTTTGTTGTTGGGATATACAAGTACCCGGTCACGTCCACGTGTTTTTGTTATATGTATTTCTATTTGTATCCATCTGATGAGTTAAGCCTTTTTCAACTGATTTTTATAGTTCGTTCTTATGTTGTACTGTTAAACCACGTTCCCAGGTTAGGGGGAGGGTTGGGATCTGCCTGTCCCAAGTCAGAAGCCTGTAATTCAGTGGTTGTCGTTTGTTGCTTTGTTACATATTTGTTTTTCGTTCATTTTTTTGTACATTAATTAGGCCGTTAGTTTTCTCGTTTGAATTGTTTTACATTTGTGATTTCGGGGCCTTTTATAGCTGACTATGCGGTATGGGCTTTGCTCATTGTTGAAGGCCTACGGTGACCTATAGCTGTTAATTTCTGTGTCATTTGATCTCTTGTGGAGAGTTGTCTCATTGGCAATCATACCACATCTTCTTTTTTATATATAATAATTTTAAGTTGACAAAAGGCTTTAATGTACAGTAAATGATGATTGATAGCTAATAGATACATCTGTCTTTTAAAGTACAACTTTTATATCTAACGGGGACTTTATACTTGGAAAAATGTTGTCAGTGTAAAATATTGTCTGCCGTAATAAAAAAATCGTTTTTGATATCTGCATCAAACTATTTTCTATCAACAAATTTAGAATTTTAAAAGATATACCAAGCTTAGCAACTTTCACCACTAACCTCCTTGCCCTTCCCCCAAAAAAAAACATAATTGTTGTCATCCTTTTAGTAAACACTAAATTGTAACAAAGGATTCTGATTTAAGCTGCTGAGGACACACGTTTCTTACGCACAGAAACAAGATTGAAATTCATTTGGTTGAATAAAAAGAAAAGTATCTGAGAGTACAACACAAATTTGTCATAGAAACGATATCCAGGATGCTAAGGCTGCAACTTATTTATTTTCTAAACTCGTCTAAGTTCGGCCTAACCTGGTATTTAGGTCTATATTCATGCTCACCATATTAATACAAACCCTAAGCTTTACCTTTTGATTTTTCAAATTATTGTTATTAAAATCCGTACGGTGACATATAGTTGTTTTCACCTATTTTTGGTGGATAGATGTCCCATTTGCAAACATACCACATTTTCTTTATTGTATAGGTATCGGATATTTTGCACCGTATTTTGATGTTCATGCGAAAGGATCATAATCACGCAAATTATACGCATAATGTCTTATCAAAAAAGGCTTAACTTTGCTCATCTGAATTTTTTCATCCACCAGACATATCCTAGGTGCATTTTCTATGAATTGCACATAGGTTCTACATCAATGAAATTGAATATTTGCCACTTTTTACTAAAATATAAAGGCTCAAAACCAGGACATAGGTGCAGAGAACCAGGACCGTTTGTCTAATCACCAGTACATCATCAGTACATGCGAATTTGCGCGGCTTTTGCAATAAAAAATCGTTGTAATGTACCTCGCAAGGAACGTATGACGTATTTGTGAAAAATAAAACAACAAAACGATTGTTTCAATGCCGTTCTGATACAATGTAAACAAACACATCAGCTCAAATCAGGACCCATGAGCACTGGTCAGGACCAAATCAGGACCCATGAGCACTGGTCAGGACCAAATCAGGACCCACCAGCACCGGTCAGGACCAAATCACCAGTACAGAACGTTCTCTCGCAGGACAACCTTACCCAACGTGTATGTATAACAGTTACCGTAACATTGCCATAGAAAACACGTGTAAAATATATACAATACATGTTGTGATGTATTGGTTCATACAACATCATTTTAAACAGGTACCTGATCTATGGTAATTTTTTATTAAAGCTATCAGCTTATTGTAAAATAACTACAAAATAAACACTCCCACCCAGCAATCATTTAGAAACTAATATGCATAATTCTGGAGGTTCATTCTATGTTCAAACTAAGTTCCGGACAAATGATATTTGTTCGATGAAAAGAAAACCGTAAACAGAAAGGGATGCTGGGTACAATATTCCTTGAAAATATGCGTACATGGGGTCTCATCTAATTAATAAATAAACATCCTTTATTATTGGACTGCAATGGAATCTGTAATTCTATCTTACTTTAATGTTTCCACGATAAGGAAAACTTAAGTTTCCACTATATAAACAATATAAAATAATCCAAATTTCGTTAATTTCAATGTATTATAACGAAAAACAAGGTCCGTGATTCCCTGTTTATTTTCTGTACCTTGAAAACTGAGATTTGGATGACATATATAGATTTTACTTATTTTAAGATAAATGTTATAGTGCTCAATCAATTCTTAGTTTCTGTGTAATGTTTTGTGGACGGAATCTGATGGTTTTTTTTTCTGTTGGCTTTGTTATAAATGTTGCACTAGTGGACGGTTACCCCTTATCTTTTATACTTTTTACAAAAATATAAATCATGTCCTAAAATGTCCAGTTGCATAAAAAACGGAGATTCCAATGTCTGTCTAGTTCAACACACAAATTTACATGCAATATAATTATTCGTAACCTACAATTTTACGCTACACTGTGAATTTCATTCAAAACTATGGTTTTTTAAGAAATATTGTGGGGGTTAATTCTGGTTTGATTTTAATGAATTTAATAGGAATAGAAGCAGAATTGTCACTGGTTTATTTGTTTATTTGGTTATAATTTTGTTGTAAGGCGTTTTTCTTTCTGTTGTACCTGCTCTTGCGTGTCTTAAAAAACCCAGTGGTAATCAGAGTTAGACTAACTCATTATAGGATACTCAGATTTCTGATTGGAGTCATTCTGATAATTTCTTTGAAGTTTTGAGATAGCACAGGAATACTTGTTTGGATTCGTGATAGACCGCACGAAGTCATTTCTCTTCAAAATCATGTGCCCATCATTCTTGGAGTAGGAGAGATAACTCGCGTAACTATCGACGCACGTTTTTTTATCCCAAATTCCGCTAGAGGCGTGTAATTACGTATATTTCGCCTTTTAACGTAACGAGTGATGACATATCTATCGCCAATAAAAAGACTGTATGCAGCAGCAACATGTGTGTGAAAAAGACACACATACTAATATTGGAAAATGTGTATATAATCCTTAAAAATATTTTTTTATATACCGGTATTGTTTTATCCTATTTCCATTGTGCTTGACATTTTTAATCTAAAGTGTCTATAAACTGTTTGCATGCTTCACAAACAGTACGAATATCACACTGACAAATTATCATTTTCAAAGATCGTTGACTTGGATTTAACTATGCAAAGATTTTTTGAGGGCCTATTTCTGTTGCTCGCAATTGATAGACGGATCTAGTTCGTGACAAATTGACGGATGCAATATCTTGACACGTTTGTTAGTAGTTGATTGACGAATGTACTATCGTGACAGGTTTTGTTGTTAAATGATCGACCGATGTACTATCGTGACACGTTTAATTGGTGATTGATTGACGAATGCACTATCATGACACGTCTTGTTGGCAAATGATGGACGGATGTACTATGGTGAAACGTTTTGTTAATTATTGATTGACGGATATAATATCGTGAAACATTTTGATGGCAATTGATGGACGGATGTACTATCGTGACAAATCTTGTTGGTAATTGATTGACGGATGTACTATCGTGACACATCTTGTTGGTAATTGATCGACGGATGTACTATCGTGACACATGTTGTTGGTAATTGATTGACGGATGTACTATCGATTGAAAGTAGGTTCAACAGGATAAATCTCTTAAACACTAAAGTCATCATTATCAAGAGCCAACATATCATCCAAATATCTAAAAGTGTTATTTAATATTTGTATCAGATGTTGTTTCGATGGGTCTTTGCTGATTTAAGTCATACATTGTATTTCGTTACAATATATAGAAACCGATCCGCAATAAGTGGTGTACAGTTACATTGTAGTCCCCATTCATATTACGAGAACTTAGTGATATATTGAATCTTCATAGGGATCAACGATGTTCTTTAGCAAAAAATCAAGTGCAGTTATCATATCAAAGCATGTCCAATTGACAGAGTTCTTTTGTTAGTTGTTACTAAAAAAGAAGGAGTTTAAACATATATATTCGCATTCTGACTTTTTAAATGCCTATTTAATTAGGTATATGAATGTTTCCTTATTCATATTTCAAGAAAGCGTAACGCTGTATATACGACCAGTAATCAGCACCTCTTTGTTAACATGAATTATCAATGATATGGTCATAATTATGAATGGGCTTTTAACAAAACTTTGAAATTTTCGAAATACTTTATCCAAGCTGTATTTGCCAAAAGCTTTAAGAATTTTAGGTCATCAATGTTCTTCAACTTCGTAGATTTTTTGGTCTTTTTCAACGTTTTTAATTCGAGCGTCACTGGTGAGCCCTTTGTCAACGCAACGCCAGTTTGGTGTACCAACATTTTAAACTTGGTATCTATTGTTTTATTAATAAAGGCAACAGTAGTATACCGCTGTTCAATAATCATAATTCGGTTAAGCAAAACAAATTCGCGTAACAAACTAAAACCGAGGGAAACACATCAACAATAAGAGGAAAACAACGGAACAACAGAAACACTGAACTACAACAAAAGCAAACGCCAACATACATAGAAACGGACTGAATGATAACAACTGCCATAATCCTGACTTGATACTGGACATTTTAAGTAAAAAAAAAAAAAAAAAAATTAACATATGTTAGAGGTGACTTTGTTAGCAGGTCTCGTCAGCCAGTTTTGACTCAATGGATATATATTGATGTATAAAAGTATTGCAGCGTAAGCTTGTTACAAATGTTGTGCAGTGACCAGGCACTTTTATAGAGTAAAACTATTATTTCCCACCTGCTGACAATTTATATAAGTGTATAAAAGGGGTTATTTGATTTAAGAGACTTACCTTTTTAAAACCATAGCCTTTTTCCTTCAAGTATATTTTATCAAATTTCTTACTTACTTCCCAAGTATGTTGACCGGAAAAGATGGACATGTGGCATTTCTGTTCATAACATTTACTGGTCAAGTTTTGCCAATGCTGACCTTGGGTTCAAAGTTAATTTGTAGATCTCGGCATTTATCTCCTAAACTTACGCAATACATTTGCTGTTTTTCGCGGTGTTTGCCTGCAGTGTTTCATTAGTATAAACACTGGAGTGTTTGTTATATCTTGTTGCAATGAGCCGGCATAGGTCAAACCACCTGCAAACCCTCCAGATTGCATCAGTCTACTTGGGCGAAGACGTTTTAGTGTACACAAATTGTCCTTGACCAGAAGGTATGCAATTATTATTCAGATAAATGCGAGGGACCGTCTCAAGAGACATACGTTTTGTTTTGCCGGCTGTAACTTGAAATTAGGTCCGTATAGATTATAAATAAAAAAAAAATACTATTGATTTAGGGATAAGTAAAGGAGGAATTACATATATAACCCACATTTATAACAGTGTATGAGTATTTTTTACTTCTATCAAATAATAAATAGAACGGTCAGACAAGCATCTTAGATTATATGTTTATGTAATGTATCCATACACACAAATAATATCAGTTTCAGTTTCGGCAATATCTTTGATCTAGTGGGGTGGAGTAATTGGTTGCCTAGGCTCCGTGTTGAAGACCGTACTGTGACCTATAATGGTTTACATTTATAAATTTTGACTTGGATGGAGAGTTGTCTCATTGGCACTCATACCACATCTTCTTATATCTATTGATAAAATAAATGTTTAACTAATGACTAAGCAGGAATGTAGGACAACTAAATCACCAGAATGGGTCAAGGTCTTTTGAACTGAGCGAGTTGCAACCTTACTTATAATACAATACAGGTTGATCAATTGATCATTTCTGGTCAAATCTATCAAAGGGACCGTCCAGATATCGTCGATGCTATTTATTTTACGATGGGTAAAGTTGTTTGTGCTGATGATTTGGTACTGATCGGTGCCGGTGATTGTTGAAAATATATGTAAAATTATTTTTGTTCAGAAAATATGTTTTGTTTTTAGACCAAATGTGACCTTGATAAGAATATATCAAGAGAGGCGAAAGATACCAATAAAACATTCTAACTCTAAGTCGAAAACAAACTGACAAAGTCATGGTAAACAACAAAAACTACCAAAAGACAAACAACAGTATACAAAACACATCATACACAACCAACTACTGAGCAACACGCAACCACCAATAACCGATGGTTTTATCAGGTGCTCTAAAAGGGTAAGCAGATTCTGCTTCACATATTGTATGGCACCCGTCGTGTTGCTCATGTTATAGATCACACTCGAAGATTGAATCGATAACATTATTTCGAATGGAATTTAGTCGAGTATTTATCCTTATTATGTAACTCTGTAAAAATAAACTATTAAAATACACTCCTTACGTATTGAAAAGAGGCATGAATAAATTGTTTAAAACAGATATGTTTTTGTTTCTTTTATAATCAAATCAACTCTTAAATTCAACATCAAATATAAAGGCTTTCTCATTAGCATGGTTCCGAACAACTATTCGGTTTTCCTTTCTGTCAAAATCAAGTGATATTGGTGAATCAAATGAATCAAAGCTTGTCAGAATATCCTTATACTGTCTGCCGTCTGGAGAAACAATCAATATACCATCGCCATCAGTATTGGCCACATAAACATTTCCCTTGGAATCTGTTGCCAGGCCATACATATCTTTATAGTCTTCTTTATCAAATTCCCACATGACGTTACCGCTCAAATCACAACAAAATAACGAAAATCTGTCGCAAAAGTAGAGCCTGTCTTTATCTACTGTTAAGTATCCGAGGTCAACACCAGGACTTGGAATCGTTCGTATCACGTGACCATCTAGATCCAGTACTAATATACCAGAACAATAAACATACAGTAAGTCATCGCTGCATGAAATCCCGTAGCATTCACTTTCGGTACGACATGAACTAGTAACAGTGTCATTTGATATATCTATAACCTGAACGATGCTATATCTTGAACAACCTACCGCCACGGTGTCATTGTTTACTCCTGTAATATATCGTGGGTTGTAATCCATGGGTAGATAACGGATATCATTACTTTCTACCGTACTGATTATCAACCTTTGATTGTTATAATCAGGGAAAACTACTTTATTGCCTGCAAAGGTGCAATCTATAATTTCTTGGTATTCGTCCTCCCGACATTCAAAGTTTATTTGACGGCGTAAAGTAAAAGAAGAAGGAAAGTTATTTATAGGTATTTGAGCTTGTGTGTAGGATTCGTTAGTAGTAATAGTAGCCTCTGGTACTGGTACTGGTATTTGAGTTTGGGTGTTTGACTTCTCTGTATCTCTACATTCTTTTGTAGTTTCTGAAAAAAACATTTCACGATTAAGCAGGAGAGTGACCACTAAAATTTTAGACGTCAGAAATTAGAAATATCAGAAAATATTTTAGAAAAATATATCTTAAATATCTGAATACGACATTAGTCTTTTACAATTTCAATACGGTAATATACAGATAGAAGAAAAACGTTTTAACTTGTCACGATTTTTACACTTTCGGATGTTATCGAAAATGCTGTTGAGATTTGGACGATGCTTTCCATTGTGTTTGTTGTTAAGTTTAATGAACATAACTGTTTCACATGGGTAATGTTTTTATCCTGTAGTCCAGCAGCGGTTGTCAGATTGCATTTATTTCCTTCAGCGCATTTTACCTTTACCTTGAGTTGTACTCTGTAAAATTTGATTTATTTCAATTTTTCTATGCAGGTACTGTTATAGCGGAATATTTTGTGCAAGGCTGTTTGATGATCTGCAATTGTTTGCACCTTTTTCATTTGATATGTTTGTATTCACTGTATCATAATTCTTTTTCATACAAAATTAAATAAAAAGATGTGATATGATTGCCAAAGAGACAACCTCTACCTGAGACCACATGGCGTACAAGTTAGTAAACATAGGGTGTATCTTATGTCACTGCCTTTAATAATAAGCCAAACCTATACTGCATAACAGGCTATTAAAGGCCTCGACATGACAAATGTAATACAAATTAAAGGCAAAAACATTCGACCAGGACTTTTTACAAAACAATAAATGAAAAAAGAAATAGTATATACAGTTACAAACTGCATACATACTTCAAAATTAGGACAGGCATATTCAGAGTGTAGCCAGTCAACATGCTTTCGGGTCCTCAACGCTTCATTAACCTGGGAGGAATGTAACAGTACAATAAAGACAAAAAACTTGCATATTTTGTTGAAAAGCCATTACTCATCAAATGGACCAAAATGGCACCTTAAAAAGGCCAAAGCCACACAGAGCCGGTCTGGGAGTACCCACAGTTGCCGAAAGCTAGTCAAAAGCCAATAAAAAACTCAACAATAAACTTGGTTCTAAGTCTATCGATGAGTTTACATTCAAATGGATAACACTGTTGTTGAATTGCAAATTTTCACACATAACACCGAGTTATTTACAATTTCGTAGAAAGAGCTTTACATTGAAGCATTTACCAAATGCTTCTCATGTATATGGTCATGTGTTCCCTTATTGAAGTAAAAAAGATTTGCGATAATTACCTTGCATATCAGTAGGTTGTTCTGAATCTTTTTTATACGTTTTACACGATGCCATCATCCAAATCATGAGAGTGAAAAACTAAAATAGAATGCCTTTTATTTTCATTATTGAAAGCTATTTAAATTAGAAAATGCAATGTGATAGATATGCAATAAGCAAATATGATGAGTAAATAACACTCATTACCGTTTTTAAATTTCTACGTGATTAAAAGATGTTCTACCATATCTGACTTTATGATAACACCAAATTGTATTATATGCTCACAAAATGTGTACATGGTGACCAAAGACCGACAAGATAATCTCATTAAAAACTCTTTTAACCTATCTGGCGTGAACCTGGTCTTCCAAAAAGGTTATAATTACATTTTATGTCTGTTTCATTAGAATCAGTAATAATGATGGCTGACAACAATCGCCAGGCATTCCAATATAATATTATATTTCCGCATAAAACACAACAGTTATGACTGCACGGGCTATCCGTAACGATGTTAAGATTATAAATGTAAAAACAAACGAAAAGCTTTATTTAACTTTCAGTTCATGTTTGAAGAATAAGCATTTAATTATAATATATATACTATAGGGTTGCAAATGTAAACCTAATTTAATTTGGATATGAAAAACTATCAAAATAATATTCAGTTTATATAACTTAAGATGGAGCAAACAACTTTAACTTTTATTTGAGATGAAAAGTTTCTTCAGAAGATTTATATACAGGCCTCTCTTGTATCGTTATTGTCCATGTGATGTTTCTTTAACAGTTCACAATGCGTATTATGTGTACCAGAATCTGTGACAAACGAGACGAGTTTAATTTTGAAATAATCTATTTCCACCACCTTAGTAGCAAAATACAAAATTCATCTGCATATGGGATATACATTGCAAAACTCATTCGGTATTCAAGAACTTGCAGCTGCTTCTCAGACTTTATAAAACGTCAGCAGTGTCTGAGCAGAAAGTTAATGAATCAGGGTTATGTCATAGCACGTCTCGTTCTTTTTCAAAGAAGGTTCATCGGAAGATACCAAGACCATGTTGATAAATATTACGCATGAACTTCACAAATATTACATGATGGTGTTGAAGTATATATTCTAGGTACTGACATTGTTTATTATTTTGATTACGTGCTATAGTGTTCTTTTATTTGTCTTTAAAATTGAGAATGGAAATGGGGAATGTGTCAAAGAGACAACAACCCAACCAAAGAGCAGCCCAAGGCCACTAAGTCGTCTAAAATAAAGTTAGAACATCACGCACCCGGAGGCGGGCTTCAGCTGGCCCCTAAACAAAATATGTACTGGTTCAGTGAAAATGGACGTAAACTCTGAAACATATAAATGAACTAAAATTAAAAAAATAAAACATACAAGACTAATTTTTCAACCTTTACTGTTTAGTCCATTTTTTGTAATATCCTTTTGGCGTGGCTCGGTAATTATCATATCCCGCAAGTGTGTTGTTGTCCTATATGAAAATAAGGAGATGTTGTTTGATTGCCATTAAGACAACTATCCACCAAAGTTCAAATAAATTGGATGTAAACAATTATAGGCAACCGCACAGCCTTCAACAATGAGATAACCCCATACCGTACAGTCGCGGCTTTATTAGACCCCGACATGAAAAATATGAAACAATTCAATTTAGAAAACTGACGGCCTAATTTATAACAAAATAATTTATGAAAAACAAATATGACACACATGAACCAACGAAATGGTCATTTTCTGTATTCTTGTTTTTTTTTCATTTTTGCTTATGTGCTTTGTCTATATGCGATTTTGTTTCTTTTTGTTGACAGATATGTTTGCTTTTATAGTGATTAAGATTATAACTCAATGTTGTTTGCTGTACCCCTTTATTTGACATTTCTATCTATTTTGTCGATTTGTTTTGTTCCCGTATTAGCATAATGGAAATTTATGCGACTGTGATACAAGCGAGAGGTTTAGCTAGTCAAAAACCAGGTTTAATCCGCCCTTTTTATACATAACGAAATACCTGTACGAATTCAGGAATATGACAGTTGTTTTCCATTCGTTTGTTGTGTTTGATCTTTTTAAACATGTGCAGTATCTCTCTAACAAGATTTATATTAAAACGAGGAGATATGCATCTGGTGCAGATAAATTGGTACCCTTTATGTTATTACTACCACTGGGTCGATGCCTCTGCTGGTGGACTGATAGTCCCCGAGGGTATCACCAGCCCAGTAGCCAGTACTTTGGTACTGGCATGAAAATACGGATTTTGTGTTATTAAAATTTGCTGTTACAAAATTTTGGAAATTATTTAAAGTTAAGGAATGTATCTCCCTCATGCAAAGCTCTGATTCCTTGCCCAGCTTTGGCAATACTTTTTGGTCCTTTTTGGTTTATAGCTCTTCATATTTTTAATAAGCTTTGGATTTTCAAATATTTTGGCCACGAGCATCACTGAAGAGACATTGATTGTCGAAATGCGCATCTGGTGCAGAAAAATTGGTACCGTTTATGTTATGGTATGATTTCCAGTTAGACTTATATCCACCAGCGTTAAAACGAACGGGTAGTAAGCAAGTATAGTCCACCGTATGGCCTTCAACAATTAGAAAAAATATACCGTATAATCTTGGCAGTAAAACATATAAACATGAAGAACTTAACACAATTCAAAACGATTTGCAAATTTTAATCTTAGATTATTATTTAACAAAAAAACATATACAGGTAATTTTCCACTAAATGTCGGATAGGCAGATGGCGACGTCTGTTTGACATCGATATATAAATTTATGAATGTTGTCGTTTTATATTTTCAGTATGGCTTCAAAACTTAGTGCACAACTGTAAAAGCTGTCAAATAGTTAGATATCGATGTCTTTTTATGATGATATTCATATTTATCTATGAGCAAAGGCTTCACAAAAAAAAAAAAACCCATTTTGTTTCAATGTGTTTTTACAAAGTTGTTCATGAGAGCAAAATACGTAGTCTTTCCTCATACTATTTTGTGCAGTTAATATATGTATAATATGTTTATAATATGTGAATAATTACCTTTTTTGTATGTTGAACACTGATAAACTACTGTAGCTTTAATTTAAGCCAAATGTGTTAATATACAATTGAGAATGGAAATGGGGAATGTGTCAAGAGTCATAAACACGACCAAAGAGCAGAAAACAGCCGAAGGCCACTAATGGGTCTTCAACACAGCGAGAAAATCCGGCTACCGGAGGTGGGCTTCAGCTGGCCCCTAAACAAAATGTGTACTAGTGCAATGAAAATGGACTTCACAAACTCCAAAACATATAAATAAACTAAAATTAAAAAAACATATAAAAAAAAAAAAAACATTTTTATGGCATCAAAGTAACATCGCAATTGCGTTCTTGTTCAAAAGCGTCCATCTTATATTTACCTGTTTATTATATATCAAATGAACATAATTGGACAAGCTTGAATGATTTTTTTTTTTTTGCAATTGCAAAAAAGGAGGCTCTCATTTCACCACATCCTTCGACCGTAAACTCTTCAATTCACATATATGTAACTTTATTATGAACAAGGCACTCCATATATTTAGAATTTTATAAAATCATTATGGTCATGTTAAATGCTGATTTGTTAATGTGACAGGGTTAAATACAAATAAAATGCAGTCACATAAATTATGTACTATACATATACAAAGGAAAAAAACAATGTGTATTATGATTAAAACATACTTACAAAATAAACAAACGAGTTACTCGGTTACACAGTTTACCTGTGTGTCAGTAGATTGTGCAATACAAATTGTACGGAAACCTTTAAAGACCAAATGCTAATCGATCATTAAACGACAAATTTGATACACCTGTGTAAATTTAAGGTCAATATAAACGTTGTTTATGTTGAAGGTAATATTTTGTTTCTCTAAATTGATATTGTTTATGGAACTACATCGTAGAAATGTCCGATCCTCCTCTTTCAAAGAATCCGCTTATTTTAATAAATAAATCGGAAACCATTGGACGGCATTCACAGATTTTATATTATTTCATTTTTTTTTTTTTATCAAAAAACGTTTTAAATCAAATAATTAATTGAGAATTAACAAATAAATCTGTTGTTTGTCTTTTTGCGTCTTTTGCCATGGCATTGTCGCTTTGTTTTCGACAATCATCTGGTATTTTTTGCTTCTATTTAATATAGGATGATTATAATCAAATCATCATAGATCATATATACCAGGATTGAAATTTTGTATTGGAGCCAGACGCGCGTTTTGTCTACAAAAGACTCATCAGTGACGCTCGAATAAAAAAAAAGTTAAAAAGGCCAAATAAAGTACGAAGTTGAAGAGCATTGAGGACCAAAAATTCCTAAAAGTTTTGCCAACTATATACAGTGAGAACGTTATAATATCGTGTTGACAAATATCTCCGCTGAAGAGATAACCTTCTTCAGTGACAATTAACTTTATCAAATATAATACAGAATAAGTTGTTTATGTGTTTTTTTTACAGAAGAAAACACACCTTTTGCCAATAAGACGAGAACTAGTCAAAAACATAATGTTGTTGGATTTCGACAATAATGTCTCTTCAGTTATATTCCAAGCTAATACATTTGAAAATCAAAAACATAATACGACTAACTTGGATCAACAGAGGACAATAATGATATTGTCTTTAAACCTAAGACCTATGTAGAATATAAAATTGCTTTGTGTGCATGTCCTAGGTCGGGGTCCTGTGTATTAGTTGTTCAGTGGTTGTCGCTTGTTTCTGTTTGCCATATTTGTTTTTCATTTGTTGTTTGTTTCATCAATCAGGCCATTGTTTTTCTTGTTTTGATTATTTTACATTTTTCATTTGGGGACCTTTGGTAGCTTTACTATGCGGTATGGGTTTTGCTCATTGTCATACAGTTCATATTTGCTAGTTTCTACGTTATTGCGTATACGAAAGTTGTTTCATTGATAAATATACCACATCTTCTTATTTTTGTATTTAAAGTATGAAAAATTCAACAGGTACCAATTTGGCAATATAAATCCAGGATAAAAAGGTTCATCAAATGAATTTTGGGGATTGTGTATTCTTATACGCCAGGGTATAAGAAAGATAGTTAACATTTTATATAATGGCACATCGAAATAAAAATAATTGAATCTTGATGGATTGCTTCCATTTCGGAAGAAATATATTATGACTGCTTAGCTTACAATGTCACCAGAAGAAATAGTGATACGGTAGATGATTTTGAATGGGATATCATCGAGAACTTTATATATACTGTGTATTAGTTGTTTAGTGGTTGTCGTTTGTTGCTGTTTGTCATATTTGTTTTTCATTTGTTGTTTGTTTCATCAATCAGGCCATTGATTTTCTCGTTTTGATTATTCTACATGTTTCAAGTGGGACCTTTGGTAGCTTTACTCCGGCCGTCGGGGTGATCTTACACTGACACATCCCGTCCTCATGGGATAACTACTAATCCTAAACTTTGCCGGGATATTAACATGTCCTTTTGTTTTGGCACAATATAATCTTATTGATAGATCCATATTCTGTAAATGTATGGCTTTAAAATCCCTAGGCCTTCGAAATAAGTTCAAGATTGATAATGAGGTTTTAATAAGTAACTTATGTATCTAAGATATAAAAAGCTAGGAATGTTTTAATTGATTTATACATTACCGGGTTTTAATTTTTTTACATTGAGCGTTTCTGATGAAGGTTAATTACCGATGTTCACATGATGATCAGGAAGAGATACGTCAAGGCCACAAACAAAAACTAAGGAAAAAAGGAGCAAAACCGGGTGCCTTAACAAAAAAAGTCGCCACTATGCATGCATCTCCCATCATGCGAATTTACACACAATCAAAATGTCACAATCGAGAATAGGACACAATCGATTGAATAACACACCAGACAATTAAACTGGTATCTAAAGTTCTAAAATCGGGAAAATATTTCCCTATTTGGTTGAGACATCGACACATCGTATCGATCGACAATGTATGCTGGTGACAGCAAAATGTATGCAGTGTCGATTTCAGTCGGTCTTCCTTTGATCTCTGTTGGGACAGTTTTTTGTATAAGGAGCACAACATTGTTAATAAAGTCTGTATAGTGTGAACATGCACGAGCGTGTTAATTGAGATATGTAAACGCCATTTCATTATCAAAATTAGTTGTCAGGAAAACACTGCTAACTCTTCCAAAAGCCCCGGAGTCCCTGAACTGATTTAAATTTAGTTTGTCTTGTTAGAGTTTGAGGTCCGTTTTTGTATTTTTCGTTTTTCTTTTCGGTCATGTTGTTGTCGGTCGGTAATGAAAATTTCTGTTTAAGTTCATTAATTATATGATATTACTTTTGTACTGTTTTTAACTCAATGTAGTAATATTTTGAAAAGTTTGTCATTACATTCTTGCAACTCGGTGCTTGTATCTCTTGTAAGCTGCTCCACTTGAAATATAAATTAGTGCCTTATTGTGGCATATTTACATACCAATCCAGTTTTGAGTTCTGCCATGATATACCAGGATAATTGCTTGTCACATTTATGTTTATAGTTTATAGACTTTTGGTCTCAAACGTATCTGGCCAAGTTTTCACGAATAGCAAGTTTCGTTCGTACTAAAATCGATAACATTTGATAATACGTATTTAACAAGACGAGGCGGAAGAGGTTGAACTCCCTCGAAACTAGTTTGGTATGGTTTGCTAACGAGTTTTTCATTTTTGGGATTCTTTTAAGAAGTAAAATGAACTAAGCATAATCGGGCAAATGTATAAAAAAGACAATTTTGTTTTTAAATAGTGTTAAAACCACTTTTACTTTACTAATCGTAAACAATCGATTTGACACTTTCTGTATACACGAATGTAGTTTGCTACACCTTTATCATAGCTGCCAGTATCATGTTGTGACTGAAACATTTCGGCTTATAATAACAATAAGTTGGATACTTTTTTAATGCTATACCATTAAAACATTGGCAAATAAAATATGTATTATATGAAAATGATATGGCTAAATAAATGTAAGAAAACAAAGCAAAGTATACTACAAGATAAAAGCAAACAGAGTAAAAAACATAAATCTTCACACTCATATTTCTGTACTGACAAAAGAAATGTACTGATAGTTCTTGTAAACATACTCAGTTGGTGAACTGCTTTTAACTGTGAGGTATTTTATAGAGCGTGTGTTAACCGCTTTGGATACAATCTATGTATAATTTGTATTAAATTTTTCATAATATATTTCATATTTTCCTATCATTTTGTCTTTCGTCGAACTGTTATGATTGCTTCATTGAGAATACAACGTTAGAATATGAAATTTACGTTAATATAATGCATCCGGTAAAATTCCAATGTAATCTAAAAAATAGAAATACTGGTATCTGACGGACTTATTATGTACATATCATATTGTGAACAGCAGACGGATGTACTTGATCGATAAATAATACTTTTTAATGAGGTAAATAATGTACATCACGTGACCACGTAATTCATAAAAAGAATAAAGTAGTCACACCATTTAAAACAAGACTTTGAACTTAGTTTTTTTTTAAACTTCGACACAGGAATTGTTCGTTTAGTAAACGGTATATATGCAGTATTAATCATGACAGCCATAATCAAATTTTGTCAATATGCCTATATACCTCCAATTATTACTATTCATTTCAATATGTAAGAGCTTTAGAAAGAACAGATCAGGCTTGAACTATGTGACGACTGGTTGATTCATACATATAAATGTAATTATCCCATTCTGCTACAAATTATGTCGATAAACAAACTAAAAGACTGTTCTCCTTCACATCCCAAAAATTAGCGCAAGTTAGTAAATCATGTTAATACAGTATAAATCTACAAATTTTATATATTATTTCCATGTGGACAACACGTGTTTATAGCATGCATTTCAAAATCTACTTGCACAGATCTATAAAACAAAACAACAAAAAACAAAAATCCGTTTGATAAATTCAAACCAAATTGACTTCAGTAAAACGGACATCACCGTTGAAGGTCAATTTTGTCTAAAGCAGTAGCAACCAAATTTTTACAATATGTACATAAACAACCAGAAATTAACTAATAATATCATTTGACGCATTCCAATATCAAAGCAATAGTTACCGTACAGGTGAGGATTGTCAATCAGCAGAATACCGACTAAATGACAAAATAACAACAAATTCTACAATTCCTACGGATACATGTATCTTCATTAGGTTGGCTCGCGTATAAGCAAATTCTCATGAACTAATCAATTACTACATAGTGACTTGTTGATCATTACCTACTCAATTTATTGTTAAAATCACAGAAATGTATATATAAAGTACGACTCGTTGCTTTCTCTACTCTCTGTATTAACTATCAATATTTTACATATGCATGAATTAAATATCACTCTCAACGCTTTCATCGCATTCACTTTCGCTGCTAGAAAGTGGCGCTACAGGATCTGCCATTAAATCTATTTCAGAATAAATTGTTCTACTAAAACTTCCACATGTTCCATGTATAGCAGCATCTTGCATTGTCGGTGGTTCGTTGAATGTAACTTCCGTATAGTTTAGACTTGTTTCACAAATCTGAAATGAAGGAAAAAATAAGTCCATGACAAAATACATGTAATGAAAACAGGACGGCCGAATCGTCTAAAAGAGTAGGTTAAGGAAAGGATTGGAGAGATTTTCGACAACATTAAAGCAAATGCACTGTTTTTACCGAACAATCTTTTTCTCGTAGTCAACTCTAATTTCCAAGCCATAATACTGACGGACAAAAATAGTAGAACGTCCTTTTTATCTTTTTTTCTTTATCGTCCTGAGTATGCATAGACAATTTTTCTGACGATATTGAGCAAACAATGATCATAATACCAAAAGACTCCTACTTATCGATTTTCTAGATCATGCATGTAGAAAGTTAGATATATGACATGCGTCTATAGTTCATCTGTGTTTATGTTGATAGGTTGTGTAAGATTGTCTTTTGAGGCGAATTAAACATATACAAATAGTCGTTACTATAGTTACCTGACGGTTATGCACTGACGAGATCACGCCCCTGTTTATATAAGTACACAGTCTTCGACCATTTGCTAAAGTGAAATTTATTCTTAAGCGTTATAAAATAATATAAATGTTTTTTTATCAGTTTTTGCGTAAGTTACTTCATTCTTATATATGTTTCTACAAATAACCTTTTAAAATAAACTTACCGAAGTTAAAAGTTTGGACAACGTCACGGAAATCGTCAATGGCTGTGTTATTTATGTCTTAATGATTTCAGGTGCTGCAGAAGGGTAAGCAAAATATATGATCCTGATATGTTTGTATGGGAGTCCACAATTAGTGATAATTATATTTGTCAAATTCGAGGAAAAGAGGACCTGATTGTGTATAAGGATACAGTATATATATAGTTGACGTGTAATTGATACTTCTATGAGATAGATTACGTCTTTTCATTCCGCTTAACTTTTAGTTTTAACTATACACAAACAAATACACAAAAAAGAAAAAAGAAAAAGAAAATTGAAACTAGCTTTACAATCTTATTAAGATACCTCCATCTTCGTTATACAGTTGCATCTGGTTAGTTTGGTTATCATGAGAATTTGATGGCAAACTTGTATTTATTACGCTCTGATTGCGTAAGTTACGAACATGAGCTAAATCCGGGTCATCTGATGAAAGATAGAGCTGATTGTCGACTGGTTCCACTAAAGCAAATTAAATGAAAATCAAAGCAAAAATAGAAAAGTTTATACGTGAGAGAATCTTACCAAGAAAGCACAACATTTTGTCAAACATAAGACAGTATTTGTGTAACTAAAAAAAAAAAAAAAAAAAAAAAAAAAAACAAACATTAATCAGTGCTTAAAAAAATAACATCAGTTTTGTGTATATAATTGTGAAATGTGAAACCTATCAACAGAGTTAAGTGGTTAGAGCTGGTCTCAGTAACTGTGATTATTCCCGGTATTGTGTGTTGCTACATGAAATTTTATATTAAATACCTGTATAATGAGATTTGAGTTCAGAAAAAGCAACGTAAACCTTTCCATATGATCATGTAGTACCCGTCCTAAAATCAGGAACATCGTTATTGGTTGTCTTTATCTATAACCTAAATGTTTTTGTTCTGTCATTTAGGAATTTGATGTTTATGGCAAATCTATGAAAGCCTGTGTAATGAACTTTTCTAAATAAAATAATTAAAGTTTTACTCGTTTCATATGCACTTTTAAAATAGTGTGTAATATCGAAAAGTGACGTTTACGTGTCGGTGTCCTGTGTTTTGGGTCGTCGTGTCGCGACCTAATTGACAAATGACCCACATCTCATTTTCTTTATTATTATAAAATACTTTAATAAAATATCATTTAAAGACTTGAACATTGATAATTTTGTTTAAGTCTGAAATATGTAAATATATATTCATTATCTAGAAAGAAGAAAAAAATATAACCTTGAAAATTCTCTCTAACATCTTCGTCCCTGCTAAGATAAAATAATATGTATCAATGACTATATGTTAAATAATATAAAATTTTTTGTTTGAAAGACAAATCCCTCTACTGTTCATGCGTACATACAAGCGCAACAATAGTATGCCGTCGCTGTTTCCACGAACTTGAAACGTTTTATGTGAGCTATTACTCTTTGGTCATAAGAAGTAGAATGACAATCGTTTTGAAACGTTAATATGCCGAGAAGAATATAAAACTTGTTTTCAGATTATTGACGTTTTTCTCAACGTTTACGGGGAACAACATAAAGAGAAACACTTTTAGGAAACATAAAAATATGCACACACACAAAAGGACAATCGTTTTGAACGGTCGATTTGCCGAAAACAGAATATAAAACGTCTTGTTTTTAGATTATTGACGTGTTACTCAACTAGGAAAATGTTTTGTATGTTTCCTTTTCGGGGAACGACATAAAAACAATTTGGGAAACATAAGAAATAAGCACAAAAAAGAATTATACAAGAAAATAAAAGAATGAAAAAGGAAGCAACATACATAAAAATAAGAGAGGAAGTTGTTCCTTTTTATATAAAAAGCAAATCAGACGTGTTGTTGGTATGGATCTTTCTTTATTATAGGAATACAATAATACCAAGTAGGATGAACGCCAACGAGACAATTATCCAACGACACATACATATAAAAATGTACATCTATAGAGGTCAACATACGTTCTTTAAGAACGCTGTACTTTTTTTGGATTAAATCATTTCTTTCAGATTAATTGATGTTAAACGCTTGTGAAATGGCCACGATAGACGTTCGACATCGTAATGTTCGGACACAGTTGCAAAATTTGTATACATGTATATAACAAATTTGTCTTATCAATAACAATCATTTTATAGGGGTTTATATGAAAGAAAAGAGCTAGAACCAAGTTCCCATGAAAGTTATTTCACATTAGGTTGATTAAAAAAAACCTTCTTTACTAATATTCAAAGCACAGTATGGAAGCTGAATGTGTTTACTTAGACTGAGGCTCTAGCACCATTGCGGCGTATTTATAAGAATGTAGTCAAATCATTAATGCCTACAGATTATCCACAAGAAACATTATGTTAGATTTCAGTTTATTTTAAGTAATCATCGGCAAAATGAAACGAAGGACATCCTTAACCAAAACCAAATTTATATTTTTAGCAAAGCTCTGTCTAGTTTGACAGATATAGATTAACTGAAATTAATTTTCTTTGATGCAAAATTCTACAAAAACCTGCAAAATATGCATTTGAACACACCCATAACATATTTTTTAAGAGTTATATTCCAATAACGTATCTGTATATTGCATGGCACAATTGATCTGCAGAGGAATTTAAAATACATAAACCGTTTATTGGTGCCAGGTAAAAGAGAGGCGACAGATACAAAAGGACGTTCAAACTCATAAGTCGAAAATAAACTGACAACGCCATGGCTAAAAAAGGAAAAGACAAACAACAATACACAAAACACATTACACGTAAGAATATTGTCTTAAATCCAACGTTACAAGTAATTCAGCATTATTCAAAATCGAAGGACATTCAAGATCTCCATTCACTATCTATATAGTCAATAACAATTAAATGTGTATTTTTTCATCGCTGTTTACATAATTATATATAAAAATAGTCATTGTTTATAATGATGTTCTGTTCTATATAGAAACACTCTTAATCGAAATTTTCGTGACATTCGTGCAACGCATTGTTTTTGGCCCACCACTTTTAGATTACATGTCTGTGCTTTTAACTTATTACAATAATGGGTATACTAATGTTGATTTATTGCTACTAGAAACAGACAATCAACAAAGCAGCACATAACGGAAATTGAATTAGTCCATAACCCGGGAAAACATCGCCAATCCGGTCCAACGTCTTTTGGTGTTGCATTGAGAATTGGCACAATGTATTCCCCCATTTTTTATCTACCTATTTTGTTTCATAAAAAAAAAAAAAAAAAACAATGAATATTCTATGGAATTCTCATCGAGAAAACTTTGGTCAATTTTATTAAACTGAATTTTTTTAATAAATTTTTTACAATAAAAATGGCGGGTACATTATTATAGCATCATACAGTTATTATTTGTGCAGAATATCACACTATCAATAATATAATTTCTTCTGACAACAAGGTTAACAAAACCAAAAAAAAATCATGCGATACGGACTTTTTATAAGATATTACATTATCAATAGTTAGAAGTCACGATTTCCAAATTTTATGAAACACATTGCGTTTTAAATCGAAAACGGGGTCGGTGACCCCATTTTGTAATGGCTAATTTTAAAGCTTTTACTAAGCCTATAGTGAAAATAGATCTGAATAGAAGGATTTGTTTTTAGATATTTGATAAAAATTATGTAACATCGGCTTAAAACTGTAAGAGTTTGTGTGTTGATCTTTATTAACTGGTAAATTGATGGCATGCAGTTTACCAATGACCAATAATTAAAGATTATATATGGGTTAAAACTAACTGAGATTTTCGCAGCTGCATTCTAATGAAACTGAAATAGCTTTGAGATAAAATATGCCCTAGGAACGTACTCGAGTTTCTCTTTCTCAAAAACCCCTTAATTAGGTATAAAACTCCCATTTTCTGTATAATAGTCTTGGTCAAAACTGCTCTAAATAAAGCAGCTCAATAAAGGCAACAGTAGTATACCGCTGTTCAAAAGTCATTAAAAAATTGAAAACAACACGTTTAATAACTTCATGCGTCCGAAGCGCTTTTCTGGATTTACCTTCATCAGGAACGCTCAATGCCAAACATTTGAAATCCGAGGCCGATTGAGAGAAAACAAATCCGGGTAACAAACTAAATCCGAGGGAAACACATCAACTATAAGAGTAAAACAACGGACAGTCTATCAGTGTAACGTCCGACTTACAGTATAAGGTTGGTGTGTCTATCACTGTTAGTTTGTTTTGTTTTACAGCACCAGTTATTTACTTTCCAGAACTCGTTGCATTTAAACATTTATAAAGATTTAACATACATAGAGTTGTCTCATTGGCACTCATACCACATCTCCTTATATCTATGTATAAGTTTCCGGATATATAATATGTACGTTGTAACCTGGTATGAATAAGTGAAATGACTTTTTTTATTTTGTTTACAAATGCATCTTGAACTCGATTGATTTTTGATCGGGAGAAAAATACGACTTTTTCAACGTGCCGGAATTTATATATGAATAACGGATTTTTTGAAAATAGTGACAGCAATCTAACGAAGAAAGGCAACATGAAGATAATTATCATATTCACAGACAGAACTAGTGGAATCCATGTATGTATGTACATGTAGTATTTATAAAATATACATACGGATTGTTGTTACCAGATGCATTTTTTTCTGCAAAGAACAATTACATATTATCAATTACAAATAATAATTACGATAAAATGGAATTATGCGTACTCCCCCTATTATAACCCCTACATACAAGCAAAATTATGAAATTGCAAAAAGTTTTATATTACTAGCAGCATAAAATGAACTCATCATAAATAGAATACTTGTTTCCATCAAATTAAAAAAAATCATTGGCGAAGATATTGAACATTCTTTACAAATAATGCAAAAGTTTTGAAAAAAAGTAGAATTATAACAAAAATACCGAACTCTATGCAAAATTCAAAACAGAAAGTTCCTTATCAAATCGCAAAATCGAAGCTCAAACACATCAAACGAAATGAAAACAACTGTCCTATTCCTGACTTGGTACATGCATTTCCCTATGTAGAATGGTGGATTAAACCTGGTTTTATAGCTAGCGAAAACTCTCACTTGTATGACAGTCGCATAAAATTACATTATATTGACAACAATATGTGAACAAAACAAACGGTCATAATCAAAAATTGGAGTATAGCAGTCAGCATTGTGTTATAATCTTAATCACTATAAAAAAAAAAAAAAAAAAAAAAAAAAAAAAAAAAAAACAAAAACATGTGAATAAAGACCATAGCACAATAACACAATGGCGGTTGTATAAATATCGAGGCACGCCAAAAGGATATTACTAAAAATGATTAATAATATACAAAGACAAATAAAACAACACTATAACACTTAATTAAGATGATAAACAACGTCAGTACCTATAATCTATACTTCAAGACCATCATGTATCATTTTGAATTTGATACGGAATATTTATCAACAAGGTCTTGGTATCTTCCGATGATTTGTTTTAAAAATAAGGCCGAGACGTTCTTTGTTCTTTGACATATCCCTGTTTCATCAACGTTCTGCTCAGACATTTTGTTCTTCTTGTTTTTGACAAGTGTCTGACGGAACTCCGACTCATATGAAAATAAGAAGATGTTGGCAAGGAGAGCCATGAAGAACTTATGATTCGGCACAATCTCATCTTTGTCAAATGATATCTTTTTGTATGGAGGGTTACCTGATTGCTAATTTATTCCGTATTCTTTTACAAGACAGTAGTAGTACGATTTACATAAAAAAACAATATTATTCGAAGCTTTGTCCGCAGGAATAACAACATATTCATCGTGAAGAGATGATACACATTTCCCAGCTGTTTTGTCTCTAAATATGGACGTTGGTCGATCATTTAAACAATTTTTTAACTTTTGGATTCAACGTTTTATCAGAGAAGTGCTAGCTTTAACCCATTCTGACAAGGTGTCCAATTCGATCGACTTCTTTTCGTTTAGCCCATGTTCTGGCATAGTTTTTGATATAAAAATAAGAAGATGCGGTATGATTGCCAATGACTGTTTGATAAAAACGACAAACTATATCCCCAAAAACTGATGACGATGCCTCGCTGTTATATTTGAATTAATATTGGAATTTTACACACAGTTGTTTCTTGGTTAGTAAGAAATAATGACTTTCTTTTTTTTGTGCTGACACCGCGTAAAGCAAACACCAATCGTTCATAAAATATTTAGATCTTAGGTAAAGAAGAGAGAATTAACAAATTTATTTGTGTATGTTATGTTTAACTATATATTTAACCTATCTTACCTTTTCTCCCTATAAGGAAGATAATAGTCAATCCTAAAACAGCTAAAATGCCTACTAAAACGAACGCTAGGACTACCCACAAAGCTTTAGCTGGAACAACAGCTATGGCGATCAATAAAACTACCAACACAGCTTTGACACGATATATGTTAATCGTTGGCTCTGTAAAAAAAAATGTAAATTTACTGTTAAAAAAAGGATATCAGGAATAAAAACGTACAGAATACTGAATCAAAACAATTTCACCTCTTTTTATCTCTCTCTTTCTCTCTCTCTCTCTTTTATTTGTATTAAATGTTGTTTTAATTTTTCGTGTTTATCTCATTGATAAATGCATTTAAGCTAATACGCAAGTTCATTATTACTGTCATGTTTTTGTGATATAACGCATTACAAAAATATATGCATCATATCTTTTTTAAATATATCCTATCAATATTATCACACATGCATGGTATAACTCTTCTCAAATGTGAGTGAATTTGGGTTAAGGTGGCTCTGCCCTTTAACAGTGCGCAGTTTTTAACGCATTTTTCTAACGACGAGCGCCTTGACAACGATCGCTTTGAGGGGTCTTCTCAAAAGTAGTGTTGACGACATTGGAACGCGGACGTGTCTGAGAGCACCCTTTCCCGATGTCAACAAACAATGCAAAACTTTCTTCAAAAAAGGAAATACGGTCAGAAATACAGAGTGCACGTGGTTTGTTCATTTTTCACATAAAAAGGACATAAATATACATGATATGAGCATAACATTAAAAAAAGAAATTATAAATATTGACATGTACGACGGTATCTGGTGCGTTCGCTCCGAAAACCGTGACATTCTCACCCTACACGTTCGATCCTTGGGTCCGTTCGCACCCTATTTTCATTTAAATACCGGTTGAATTAAAAGATGTCTTTTAGATGTATATATGAAAATATTTTGTCAATGACGCAATGTTTAACCGTAAACAAAGGACACCGATGTAAACAACTGCATGTCATCGTACGGCTTTAAAAAAACAAGTAAAACCCATATAGTATGCGATAGTATACAGGCATCGGGGGTTCATCTGCACGCAGCCGTTTGTTACTGCCATAAATCTCTTTTTTTACTTGAAATATCTGTATTTCCAAGTATTGGTAGGATTTTATTCCGGAGTATGTGAAATATTTTCTCACTGCAAAATTTTGATAATAGTTTTGAACTATGACAATTTTCAAGCAAAGACTAAATACATGACAGTCACACTAACATTTTTATTTAAAGATTTATATACTTTATCAACTCATGGGCACAAAAATATCTAACAAATTTTCTCGTATCATAATTCTATGAATTCCGGAATTCTAGTCCTTGAACATAAGACCTCGCGGTCAATGTTTTCTATTTATGATATTTTCCTTTTACTTATTTTGTTATTTTGTTAATTTTCTATTTTCTGTTTTATGTTTCAATATGCCAACCGAGTTCGCATTTAAAAAAAAGGAGGAAACATTAGCGTAAAAATTTAAATAATTGAAAAAGAATGTGTTATTATAATAGACTACCGGAACTCGAGCAAAACATTTCACTAAATTGATTATTTGTTTTACGCAGAAAAAAAAAAAAAAAAACCCGACACTTCAAGTATTTGCTATTTTCCACCTTTGATCATGTAGATGAAAATTGGTCTATAGTAACCTGGACCTAGAGTTCCGACCTACATTGTATATAGGTCTATGCTATTATCCCTCAATACTGCATGCTTTGTGGAGAAGCGCAATATATTTGGTCTGACTAAGTCGGGATTTAGCGTATTACACCCGAAGTCTACCGGGCAGTTCCAAACACTTCCAGCTAAAGACTTTATATATAAACAAAATCTATACTACTTACTAGGTTCAGGAAAAGTTGGGATTGTAATTTTAAAACTCGGCCCAGTACACAGGGACGCTATATTAGTCGGTGATATTGGCAAACTTTAACTTCTGTCTTAATTTTTGACATGCGTTTTTATAAAGGGAAGCTAATAACATGAATAAGGAATGTTCTTGATTTAAAAAAAATGAAAGTGGAGTGTGTCATTGCGGCAAAAAAAATGAATGAGAATTTTCTTAATGATGTTAGGACATGTGTTTGACCCACCTGCTGCAAAGAAAAGAAATTATTGGTCTATGATGATAATAAGAAAGGCAGTGGCTATTTTGCCGGCACCAGCAAAAAAGCAAATTTACTATTTTGCCGGCTCTGATTAGAATATCCTTATTCAAACCGGCAAAATAGCCTATTTCTATAGTCTATAGTCTGTTATTTTGTGTGCAACTATATACAAAAGAACGTCATTTCTGGTCCTTTTATCATATTAGTAGTTGACTACGCGGTATGGGGGTTTTGGTCATTGCTGAAGGCCGTACGGTGACCTATAGTTGTTTTCTTCTATGTAATTTGGTCTCTGGTGGAGAGTTGCATCATTGCCAATTATACCACATCTTCCTAATTTTTTTTTTATATTTCATGGTGGAAAGTTTTATTTGAGGGTCACCTTAGACCTTGAATATCGCAGTTGTAATATATCTGAAATACCAACGTTAACTTGATGTACCAAATTTGAAAATGGTGAGTAGACAGATTTGTTGGGATTACAACAATATTGATTTCAACCACGATAGCTGTGAACACAAAATATGGAAATAAGTTTTCTTAAAAAACAATGCTTCCAAGGAAAAGGTGTGAACTATTAGGACTTGTTCCAATACAAACAAGAAGTATTAGGATAGATCACATATTTTTCAAGTTGTTAAGACATATTCCTAGATACATCTGCATGTATGGCAGTCACACCTTTCAGCACATGTTTTGTGTTAACAAGAGTGCACAAGCTAAAATGTCTCACCTGCTTTACTAATCATCATTGTTGATTGATTTTATGCTGATATTCCTAAACATGCTAAAGATAAAGTTTTACTACAAGTATCAGAAAAAATTAATATTATCAATTATCAATAATCATGAAAATGAGGCCAAGGTCAGTTAAACCAAGCCAGCCTTACACAGTGGCAGATCCAGGAATTTTCATAAAGGGGAGGGGGCACTGACTGACTAAGAGGGACCTGCTCCAGTCATGCTTCAGCGATTCTCTATATAAGCAACCAAATTTTTCCCACAAAAGGGGGGGGGGGAAGGGGCACCATGGGCCAAAATCCACCTCTGTCATGTCTGTTACAATCATTCCTTAAACAAAATATTTTGAAACATATAGTATGCAAGAAACAGACAAAACCATGAAAATTAGGCTAAGTTCAGATAAACCCTGCAAGACAGGCATATTTGTTTTTCATTCATTATTTTGTACATATATCAGGCTGTTAGTTTTCTCATTAGAATTGTTTTACATTTGTCATTTCAAGGCCTTTTATATTGGACTATGCAGTATAGGTTTTACTCATTGTTGAAGGCCATAATCCCATGTGGTGACCTTTAGTTGTTTATTTTTGTGTCATTTGGTTTCTTGTGGAGAGTTGTCTCATTTACAATCATACCACATCTTCTTATTTAATATTTCAATATATTCATTTAATAATCATTCCATACACCAAATATAGTTGACTTATTGATTACACAATGTATCATATTAAAAGAGGACTTACCATTGACCAATGAACAAAGAAAATGTGGTCGATGACAACTGCCAGACAGACATGTACTCCTTACATTTGTGAATCATTGCATACATCAAATATAGTTTATCTACTTCTTTTAGTATTAGAAAAACAGACAAAAACACAAAAAATTAACATTGAGAAATGACCTATTGCTAACAGTATCTGATAAACAACCTATAATGGTTTACTTTTATAAATTTTGACTTGGATGGAGAGTTGTCTCATTTGCACTCATACCACATCTTCTTATATCTAATCAGGTAACTTTAACCTTGATCACTGATCCATGAAATGAGGTTGAAATCTTTGTTGCAATCTCTATCAATTTGAGTGCATATTTAATTTTACAAAACCATATTTATCTGATTTCAGTAATCTTGATCATTGTGATAGGTAATGAGGTTGTCAGTTAGTGAGACACAAGTTTTTCCAGACAATATGTAATTCGTTGGATTGTTTTGTTTGGTTGCTGTCTCATTGAACAAAACTATATATTCTATTTCTCCTTTTATCCCGAAAATATAACTTTTGAAATAGAAAATGAAAAGCATATGGATGAACAAAAAATGCCAAATGATGTAAAATAATTCAAGTGACCATTTGGGTCAGGGGTTGGTGAGGAAAAAGATGAGGGAAAGGCATGTGCATTTACCACAACTGTCACTTGGTATTATGATTTCCAAAATCTACAAATCTCATTAGCTACATTCTGTATTAAAGACAACTGCATATATTGCAGTTTGCATATCATGAATCATGTTTGCAGCAAAATTCACTCAAGCACCAAAAATAAATTAAAACAGCTCTATTAAAATTCATTTTTTGAAACATTTTTTATTTTTATTCCTCAAATGTCTATGAGATCAAATTTATAAAACATTTATTAACATTGTTAATTGTTATTTTCAATATACCGTACTAGTAATTGTTGACATGTATATATCATGTACATGTACAATCATTAATTGATCAGCTCCATATTTTAATAATTTTTATATCAATATTCTTCTCTTCAGTGTTTTTTTTTATATGACGCAATAATCTATTCATCATTGGGACATGTAGGTACATGTATAGTAGGTCCATTTGATCTTGGATTTTTTTTTATGGATAGTGACAGCACTTAGCATATAGTTCCAAATTATAGTTTATCTTGGCTTCTTAAGTGGATTCTGAACACACTGCATATAGACACCAACATGACCAAGTGTAGATGATCTTGGGTTCTCATATGGATTCTAACAGTACTGTGATTATATATGTAGTTCCGAGTATTGTTGATCTTGGCTTCTAATGTTGTTCTTAAGTTTAAGCACTTTACATGTATAGTTTCTAATTGCAGGACAAGATGATCCTGACTTCTCATGTACATTATGTCGGTACTTTGCCAAAAGTTTCCAAGTAAAGTTGAACATTCCAGGATCTTTTACAACAAATCACTACTTCCTCTTATAACATGTACTTGAAGCCTGAAATTAAATGCGAGAGTAATTCTGTCAGAAAATCAACCATGATTGACATTTAAATGTATAATGTAGTTCATATTTTAAAACTAAAGGCGCCAAGGAGCCTGTGTCGCTCACCTGATATTTTGTTCACAATTGATGCATGAAATAATGCAACCATTATACTTTTGCTTTAGTTTCAGAGGTAAAAGCCAAAACTGTATTTTACCCTATGTTCTATTTTTAGCCATGCCAGCCATGTTGGTTGGCAGGCAGGGTCATCAAACATATTTTTTAAACTAGATAAGCTAATGATGATTATGGCCAAGTAAGTTAAATTTGTCTCAGTAGTTTCAGAGGAGAAGATTTTGTAAAAGATAACAAAATTTTCAAAATTGTTTAATATTGACTTTAAAGGGCAATACATGTAACTCCTTAAGGGGTCAATTGACAATTTTGGTCATGTTGACTTATTTGTAGATCTTACTTTGCTGAACATTATTGCTGTTTACAGTTTATCGCTATCTATACTAATATTCAAGATAATAACCAAAAACTGCATAATTTCCTTAAATTTCCAACTCAGGGGTAGCAACCCAACAGCGCATTGTCTGATTCATCTAAAAATTTGGGGGCAGATAGATCTTAACCTAATGAACATTTTTATCCCATGTTAGATTTGCTCTAAATGTTAAGTTTCATTGATACAAGCCAGAAAATGTATTTTACCCCTATGTTCTATTTCTAGCCATGTCTGTCATGTTCAATGGCAGGCAGGGTCATCAGACACATGTTTTAAACTAGCTACCTTTATGATGATTGTGGCCAAGTTTGGTTAGAATTCATTGGGCCAGGTGAGCTAAAAAATGAAGAATTTGTGGCGATCAGTAATGAGCAAACAAAATAAAACTACATGCACAGCAAGTATAAATAATGATTTTGTTTTTATATGTTGAATACAGACTTCTCGGGTCAACCAAATTATGTTGAGGTTACTTGTACCCTGTTTGGAATAAGGGATACACACATTTTGTATTTAAAAATACTAAGCACAAAACAATAATGAACTTTTCAACTCAAATGTATGTGTTATTTGGTAAACTAAATAAGCCCTACAATGTATGTTTAAATCTGATACTTGACCTTAAGAAATTTTTTTATACCAAAGAGAGAGAGAGAGAGGGGGGGGATAGGTAATTGTAAACAAATTATGATCAAGACGAATCCATCTTGCCTCGTACTGTAGAGGTAAATATTTACAAATTACGCCATTTATATTCCCAAGAAAACAAATAAAACAATCAAACTCTTGAGGGGTGGACAGGGGTAAGGGAACAAACATTGGAATGAGGGATCAGGAAGAGGGAGTAAGGGGGCGGGAAAAGGGGGTATTGTGTCTGTTAGCTTGGTCTCAAATGAAAATGAAAGTAACTAGTTTGGTAGAAGCTGAGGGTAGACATAGTAGAAGTAAATCTTATGAAGATTATAAATAGAAAAGACCAGATAATTGTTTTTAACAGCCTGTGCCCTTTGATCTTGTGTGTGTCACTTTATTTTAAAACAATAAAATAAACTTAATATCTTTATTTTATCATGTTATAGAACTATACCAGTATACTAACTAAAGCACGATTAAAAAAAGGAAGGGTGCAAACAGACCCAGGGTGCGAACTTGTGGGGGTGCGAATGTAACAGGGGGTGAACGTGAATGCGAGCTAACATGATTTTGGGTGAAAGGACCAGAATTCGAAAAGAGGGGGGATGAATATTCTGGGAAACATATTTGGCCATTTTTTTGTCTGGGAGCAAGGGGGATCGGATTGGAAGAAGGGGGAACTATTCTAGATTAAAAGAGAAGGGAAATGGGAGTTGGGGATAGGGAGTGGGAATCATGGATCCCTGTCCGAGGGCAGTTAAAAAGGTACCCCACATTAGACGTTAACGATAAATATTTTACACGATTTGACCCTATCGTAGCTACGAAATTAGATTTTACAAATGACGATTAAAAATCAAGATTCATTTGGGCCTTACGGTAGCGCAAAAAGGACATTTGTGATGCTTGGCAGTAAAGGGCATCCCTACCCTGTCCATCCCCTCGATCATGTCGATATTTTTCCCAACAGGCTATACATGTTCACAACTTGCCTGTTAAGGACCAAATAAACACATAAATAAGATACCAGCCATAACGATAATACATAGAACAGAAATTCAGCCATTGCAAGGTTTCAGGCGCAGAGATTTTCTGCAGTAGCGAGTATTTTGAGACAACCCCCTACTTTGTATTTTTCGTGATACTGATAACATTTGGCTGCCTAAAATATTAAAATCTATGTTTTCTTATGTAATGACTCTACCTGCATCGTTGTCTATTCGCCACTTTGTCTGTTATTCACGTACATGGTCGTATTCATCAGTGGTGTATGCTGATCCACAATGGCGACCCTGAAATTTCTGTTGTCGGATTATGGCGCCAATTTAGAGGGAAACAACTCGCGCCAGACAAAATTACCGTATTTCCCAAAATAATCAAAATTTCGCTTTTTATAACAAACAGTTATATGTTAATCACATTTATATTCAGGTATCGTCCATTGATATAATTGCAAACATTATTTTATTAAAGCCATCAATAAAGAATTCACAACAAAGTAATTATTGGAGTGCATTGAAATCGGACCTCATGGGGTAGAGGGTTAAACAAAAGTCCGTAACTTTTTAAAAGCCTGGTGACCCCATTTTTTTACCTTAAAATGCTCGAAAAGTTCATAGCTTTGACATATCCGTTTTTAAAAAAAATCTACCGGGGAAATTTTACGAAAAATTGATTTTACCAATATTTTTAGCCTTAAACTGAAATTAGAAAATGCAAAATTTAGACATAAATCTGTAAATAAAAGGACGTTTAGGTCTAAAACAACCAAGAGAAACGTTTACATTTTAAATTTTAATGTTTTTCACATAATAATCATATTGACATGGTTCTAAAACTCTTTGAATTTGATGTAGCCTTTATTGTTGAAAGGGTGGAAATGTTTGGAAATAGGGTCAAAATCGCACATTTCGCTTCCATTTGAGGGGAAAAACGAGCCTGGTGACCCCCTTTTTTCTTTGCATTTTTGGATTCAGCATAAAAAGATCTACAAAATATGTGAAAATAAAAAAATTCTACCGGGGGTCCTTATTGGGGTGAGCCACCTTAAAACAATCAAAACCCTTGCATCAACATTGCAGATATTCTGCACTTGTCGAGTTCTGATTGTCGTAAACTTTTGTTTTCATTACCAAGATAGTCTTCTTATATTACTAAATGTTCTGCTAAGTACCAAAATCTAAGATTTTAAATTCTCGTATTTATTGTTGAACAGATGGTGTTAACTAAAGCAATTTAACTGTGATATTTTATGATTACAAGGACCAGTTTGTGTCAGCTATCAAACTAACTTTCAAATACATATAGAGGATGAATCTGAATTTTAAATTAGATGGCACATTTGAAAAGAAGAGAAGAAGACGTATCGAATTAGCTCATCATCGTTCTTTTAGTTGTTGTAAATTTTGAAGAATTTCTTTCCCACAGCAACCTATAATTTCAACGAGAATTAATCTTAATATATTTCATTGGTCCTAGTAGTTTAATGATGACAAAATCTCGTAAATCAATTATTAATATAACAATCAAATGAAAAAAATGAAGAAATCGTATAAACTTAAAAAGGAGGGAACCTCGTCGACAAAGTAATTGTCTCATACTATGCCTGCACCTACTACTGATGTATGCTCAGACATTCAGACAAGTCACGATAGAGAGTAGCACACATTGATAAATTCACAGACCAGACAACTATTCATGTTTTGTATAAACTAAGAACACTATATATCTAATATGTTAAGAAACATTCATGAAGCATCCTCAACCAATTCGGGATTTTGAACTGTGACTTCCTCCTCATAACACATACGAAGAAGACTTAGACATTTCATTGTTAGAGAACGTAAGGTTTCTGATCAGCCTTAAGAGTTGATATCACGCATTTCTCCCTCAAGGTAACATCCATATACACACAGTACTATTTAAGAAAACCACTAAGAAACTTTGTATTACATGGTATGAATGATGAGTAT